>JAODAL010003451.1:0-173727 GCA_025379985.1 Phyllomedusa bahiana
ATTTTGTATATAGAGAAAAGGGCGTCAACATTTTTTGGTGAAAAATACACCAAAAAAAAGGGTCAGTCCTAAGGGATATGTTGCCTTAATGTCGAGGTTATGGATGGATTAGATGTGGTTTTACCACACCCTATAGATGCTCGAAATGTGGAGGCCAAGTCAAACACCTTTGAACTCTTTGTCATGGTTATGCAATCACTTCTGAACAATTTTTGCAGTCGGGCAGGGCACATTACCTTGCTAAATGCAGCAATTGCTATCATGTAGGTTTGTACTTGGTCTGCAAAATGTTCAATTGGGAGGTATGTGTTAAAATAAGGCTCTGTACATCTGCTTATCACTTCCGGTTTTGGTTCCGTCACAGGAGTGTAGAACAGAAAGGGATGGAGTGCTGGAATTGCCACATGGTAAAAGCGAACAGTGTTCAGCAGACCCCACGGGACTATAAGGCTTGTTCACACGGAGTTTACATTTCCGTGTTACAAGCGCTTTTCGGATCCGTCTTGGGGTCCGCTCTGTCGTCCCCAAGACGGATCTAACAATTAGCAGTGAGTTTCTCACTGCTGTATATGCTGAATACGCAGCAGCATTCAGATGAGGGATCGCCGCTGCATGTTTTCAAAAGCGCAACTCAGCTCCGTCTTGAAAAGAAGGGCAATGGCTTTGTGGCTAAAGTAGGTCTAACTTCTTTTTTATGCCAATTCATAGATGGTTAAAACATTATTTACATCAAATTTTGTGTCAAGAGCTTACATAGTTACAGTTTTTTAAGGCTAAAAAAAATGCAGATGTCTATCCAGTTTCAGCCTATTTTTCCCTACATTGTTAATCCAGAGGAAGGAAAAAAAAAAAAAAAACATAAGGTAAAAGCCAATTTCCTCATTTTGGGGGATAATGGCCTTCCCGACCCAATCTGGCAATCAAATTAATTCCCTGGATCAACAACCCTTCTCCAAAATCCCGGTCACTATAAACTTGTTATATTATTTTGACCCTTTTTGTAATGTATCCAACCCTTTTTGAACTCTGTTAGTGAATTTACCATGACAAAGTCCTGGCAGCGAGTTCCACAGTCTCACTGCTCTTAAAGTAAAGAATTCCTTTCTGTGTCTATATAGAAACTTTCCTTCCTCTAGACGTAGAGGATGCCCCCTTGTTCTCGATACAGTCCTGGTATAAATATAAACTTTGGAGAGATCTCTGTATTGACCCTTGATATATTTATACATATTTATTAGGTCTCCCAAAACTTCTCCCAAAATAAATAATCCTAATCTTGCTAAACTTTCTGGGGATTGTAGTCCACCCAGTCCTTTTATTATTTTGCTGCCCACCTTTGAACTTTTTCAAGCTCTACTAAGTCTTCTTGTCCATTGAAAGTCCAAAGCTGTACACAATATTCCATATGTTTTCGACCAGTGACTTGTATAATGGGAGAATAATGTTCTCATCATGTGCATTTATGCCTCTTTGATACATCTCATGATCTTTTTTGCCTAGGCAGCTGCTGCCTGACACTGGCTGCTACAATTAGGTTTACTACTATGATTCTCAAGTCCTCTTCCTTGTAACTTTTACCAAGAGTTTTTTTGTTTAACAGGTAATCATGGAATGGATTTTTCCTTCCCATGTACATAATCTTGCATTTATCTGTGTGTTAAACATCATCTGCCATTTCTCTTCCCAGGCCTTCAATTTACCCAGATCCCTTTGTAATAGCACATTATCCTCTATTGTGTTAATTACTTTAAAAAGCTTAGTATCATCTGCAAAGATTGATATTCTAATGTGAAATCCTTCTATAAGGATATTAATAAATATATTAAAGAGAAAATGGTGCACCACTGACCCCTGTGGTACCCCACTAATAACAGGGATTCAATCCGAGTATGTACCATAAATCACCACCCTTTGTTTTCTATCACTGATCCAGTTAGTTACCCACTTGCAAACATTTTCCTCCAGTCCAAGCATTCTCATTTTACTTACCAACCTTTTATGTGACACTGTATCAAATGCTTTAGAAAAATCCAGATATATGACATTCAATGTCTCACACCAATCCAGTCTAGAATGAACCTTCTCATAGAAGCTGAAAAGATTATTTTTTGACGGGACAGATCCTTCAAAAACCCATGGGGGAAACGGCACTTAATTTATTTTCGTGAGTAACCCAGGAGCATCTCTTAAAAACCCTTAAACTTTTTCCCCGTATCACTTTTTGACTTTTTTTAAATTTTTGACCCACTTTTGCTATCACCGATTTTTTGGGGACATCCCCGGGTTACTTTTTTTTCCAAAAAATTTAAGAATAGGGGCCTCTCTGTCACATTACTTTTTTCCCCTTGGGCCCGGGGTGTATCCCAAACGGCCTGGGAATTTTTCTTTTAAAAACCTTTTAGGGGAGCTGCATTATTTCGGGGTTACACAAAAAACTTTTAAGGGTGCGTTTACCTCTCCCTCTCTCATCAACGGAAGGTAAATTTTCCCCCCAGAAAACAGGGGGAAAAAAATAGTTAAATAGGTTTGCGTCCCCTCATTGCCTTTACAATATCTCCCTCACTACTTTTCAAAGTGCCAACATTTTTAATCGTTTTACTATTTAGAAAGTAAAAAAAGAATGTGGTTAGTTTTACTCTCTTTGGAAAAGTCTTTCTGTCTCGATCATTTTCTGCATATTTTGTTTTGTGTCTGCTGTTCTGTTGTTTATTACCTTCTCTAAATATTTGTTGATCCACATTTTTTTTCCTGTTTCTAATCATTTTATTTCCGTAGGGTATGTACCTTTCCCAGTGGGTGCTTAAAGGGAACCTGTCACATACGTTATGCCACCCATGCTGAAGACAGCACAAGCTAGTCACAGTAATGCTGTTTACAGTGCTGTGTCCCTTATTCTGTAAGATATAATAGTTCAAATATAGCAGTTCTGTCAGGGCTAAGCTGTGCTCAACTGCAACAGGCTGCAGCATGATCACGATCCCACCTGATACACTTGCTGTGACGCTTGGAGTGACGGGGCCCCGCCACTCCCGACGGGGGCGGTGCCCACCCAAAGGGAGGACCCGAGGCCGCTCCAAAAAAGCTGCAGGGGCGGATCCCGGAATCCCATTTAAAAATCCCCGAAGCGGGGTGCGGCGCCCCGTATATTCCTGGTACCTTTTTGTTTGTTTTTGTGTTTTCTTATCCGTATTCCCCACCCCGGCTTGTTCTCCTGACCCCGGTTTGCTCCTGAATTTGTACCCCTCCGTTCATGTTTGACCTCGGCTTTTTTTACGTTTTTTTTCCCCCTGGTTCGATTTGTGCTTTGGGGGTTTCCCATTTGATAAGACCCCGGGCTGCTACATTCTATTCCCCACGTCCCCACACTTTAGCAGAGCAGGGGAATGTTGCCATTGCCATCGCCGCCTAGGGCAGCACGTCAGTGGCAGGGACTGGGGGGGTTCCAGTTAGGGTACTGCCCTCCCCTTTACGTGAAGTTCCCAGTCTTTCTGCCATAGATGAGTCCAGCTTATTCATGAGCAGGGGTTAGACCTTCCGCCCACAGTTAGCTCCGCCCACCTGTTTATTCACAGGTTTCTACTTATTCAAAGTAAAAGGGTGAAACAGCCAAGGGGCGGGCTAACCAGAGTGGACGGGTAAAATGTCTTCTCATGAATTAAAAAGGACTTTCTCTGGCAGAAAGGTGCAAACTGCTAGATTTGAGCATTAAAATGCTCTAATATTGCTGACTTAAGATTAAGGGAAAAGCGTGGAAAAAGCATGTCTGCACTACTTCGGTCCCAAAAAGGGTGGTAACCGTGTGACAGGTTCTCTTTAAGATGATTTTAAAAATCTCCTTTTGAAGATTGAAATTAGCCTTCCTGAAATGCAATGGATTTGTGGCTCCTCAACAAAATCCCCTATTCTGTCAGGTCTTTTAGTCAATATTAAGTTCAAAAGGGCCTTCTCTCCAGTTGGCTCCTGCAACAGTTGGGAAAGGTGCCCTCTTTTTTTTTTTGACAGAAAAAAAAATTTCCTTATGAAGCCACGGTTTTTAGTTTCCCAATTTATGTCTGGGAGTTGAAGTTGCCATAAATTACAAAACCCCATTTGATTGCCTTTTTTGTTTGGTAATCTACTGGGTTTTTCAGAAAAAAAATATACCCCTTCCCTTACAATTTTTGTGCTTTTTTCTAATGGTGGACATATTTTTATTTTAAATTGTTGTGGCCATGATTTCCACTGAAGCTTAAAAGACTAATTTTACAACAAATCCCATAAATGGTATGCATGCATTCCTGATCTAGTGGGTTTTTGGGGGGCTCAGATTTATGCAGGATTGCCGTTTGTTAGGGATTTTGGGTTTTTGTCCATTTATTTAATACATTGGGACCCAAAGTTGTTTTCCTGAGTTCCCTGAGACTGTCTCCTATGGCCCAATGTGCATACAAACGGAGGATTGGTTTGGGGACACAAAGGTTGAAATTGCTCAGTGAAGCTCTGGTTTAGAGCTGCTTAATATTTACATTAGGCAACTGCAGAACCAGCAATTATCTTCCATGACATTCATAACATTATTATTGAAATTGCCTTTTTAATAAGCAGAAGCAATTCGATAATGAAGCAGTTTACACTGGGCAATTATCATTTATATGAATGCACAAAAAGAGCAACAATAAAACTATTGTTCATCACTAATTGTGCAAACAAAAAAAAAATCATTAGTGCCTTGTGCCACCACCGTGTGAGAGGAACCTCCTCCGTGATGATTGCACTGATGGAAATGACCATCAAACACACAGAACGATTTCTGAAACCTTCAATTGTTCGCAAGCAGTTTGAAAAATGTACAAACTTGGAAGGGAGAGGCATGGACCGCACATCCTCATACTATACGTTTATCTAATGCTTCTCAGCAAAACTTTACAAAACATGAACAGGAGGTTATTGGTATACTTTTTGATCAAAACATATAGGCCCACTTGCCACTTCACGGCGACCTCTATAAAGTGGGTCCCTACTCTAAATGGGGGTAACACTGCATGGCAGCCACCTCCGCAGCAAACACCACACAGATGAGGGGCACAGTACAGTGGCAAAATGGCACCAATGCTGCCTGACCTAGCTCCCTGGCTCTGGGCTGCACCACCCCACCAGCACAGCAGCAATGGCCACCATACAGCCCCGCCACCACAAATGGAAATGTAGAAACTGCAAGCCGACTGAAAGAAACCCCCATTTAGAGTAGGGACACACTTTATAGAGGTCGCCGTGAAGTGGCAAGTGGGCCTATACGTTTTGATCAAAAAGTATATTAAGAACCTCCTGTTCATTTTTTGTAAAGTTTTGCTGAGAAGCAGTAGATAAACGTATAGTGCGAGGATGTGCGGTCCATGCCTCTCCTTTCCAAGTTTCAAAAATGTATCTAAGCCGATGGCTTTAAATCTGAAGGGTTGTGCATATTTTCTAGTGGCAGTACATGTTCAATTAGAAAATCATTCACTTCCCAAGAGCAAATCAAATAGTTTAAATTCTATATGTTTTTTTTTCAGTCAGATATAATACAATAGAAGACAATTTTTACCAATGGGGTTGGGTTGCCCAGTTTGGAGCAAATATTTCTGATATCATTTTTTTTTTATTTTTTTTTTATTTGTCTATAAGTCAAAGCCTTTGGACTTGCTTTAAAATCTGTGGTGAAGAGCTACATTAAACATTTTTATGGAAAACTCCGGCAAAAAAACCATAGTTTTACAGAGTATTTTTTTAAGATTATTTTATGAATTTTAATCTTGTTAGGCCTCGTTCACACGGCTTATTTCTCTGCGGATTGGCGCCGTACTCCGCGCCAGATTTGCGCTGCAGTACGGCGCCAATCCGTCGCAGTCATTACGGTAATCCACAGTTCTCATAGAGAACAGTGGATTCCGTCGCTCCTCCCCGCTCGGCGAATCCGCTGTGGGGGGAGAAAGTGACATGCACATTATTTACGGCGCAATACGCGCCGTGGATAATGACAGTCTATGGGGTCGGGGAGCGGCGCCCCCGCCGCGCTCCGGCCCCGCCCCCGTCCCGCCCCTTATTCACGCTGGATTTGTGAGCGCACAAATCCGTCAGGAATAAGCCGTGTGAACACGGCCATACAGAAACTCAGAGAGGACAATGGCCACCAATCTTCAGGGCATGGACATAGATTGCGAGGTAAATAGCCATTTGTTTTAATGATTTTATTGCATCCCAATCCCAAAAACAATTTTATGAATCTCCAAAGAGATTGGTAATGCTACAAGGCCTGTGTTATAATTAAAATTTGACGAGGATGGCATATATAGCCCTTATATAACCTTGACCATGTACTGCAAAATAGGACAAATATGCCAGATATGGAGATGAAGTTGGATCCCTCTATAGTGTTTTACTTCAAAGCAGTCAAGTTATTGTTTGTTAATTTGAAAGGATTTTTGGGAGACATTGGAGAGGAAGGAAGAAGAACGTAGATGGGACATGGTTGGGAGGAGGGTGAAGCCCAATTTGTGTCTTCTGGATGCTCTTTTCCTGCTGGATTTTGGCCCAGAAGAGGATTCTTTCTAATTGATTTTCTGCCACTTGATGCCTTTTGTTGTTCCTGCCCCCTGAGCGGATAAAAGTCTCTTTCCTCTGGTTTTCCGTCTCCTTGGCTGCCTGAATTACAATGGATAAAACAGGATTACACTGAGCTGATCCTATTAAACTCAGCCAATCCTCACACACTGCCCTCCCTACTGAGCAATCTGCAAACTCACTTAGACTTCTCTTTTTCTGTTCACTGAGACTTCCTAAAGCCCCCTCCTCCCTCAGATGACTGGGGCACCCTTTCACTGCCCTTAAATGCGGTATTCATGTCATTGATGCTTTCTCTTTAACTATTTACATTCAGATTCCTTATGTTACATTAAAAATAGAATTGCACAAAGTCTGTATTATACCACATCACTATATTTCATGATCACCATAGTGCAATCTTGAAGGAGATTCTAAAGGGAGGATAAGTATAAATGAAAGACTTAGGCTATGTCTACATAGCAGAGGTTTCCCAACGGATTTACAGTGGTTTTAGTATTGTGAAACCGCTGAAAATCTGACAGACAAATTGAGCACATAGACCTTAATACAAAAAAAGAACCGTAGCCTACACAGCTCTTTTTTTGTTTTGCTTGTTTATGGTTGTCATTGATTTTAGGAAAATGTTGTTAAAAACCAACGGCGTTAAGTGGAAATTTTACTACTGAAGTCTATGTGAACCGCCTGGCGGGTTTTGGGCGTCTTATGTCACCTTTTTTGGCAGCAATTCCGCAAAAAAAAAACTGCACAGGGTGGTTAAAATTGTGCATATATTACTACACTGACTGAAAACCATTCAAAAAACTTCCAGAAAGCTTTGCCAAAAAATGCAACAAAAAACGGCCCAAAAAACTAGTTTTTTGGGCCGTTTTTTGACAAGAACTTTTTTGTCCTATGCGGTATGGACATAGCCTTAAAGGGGTTGTCTGACTACATTGATACATCTTACCACAGTCCTGTTTTCTTGGTTTCACTTTTAATTCAGGGGAGTGTTTACTAGCTTCCACTAGGCTGCAGTATAAGCCAGGTCTGTAGTTATAGCAACCAGTGCTGGCAACCTATCAGGAGAGATCAAACAGGTCTGTAGCTATAGCGACCTGAGGAGCTGATGTAGCTCATACAAGAGGGGATATCCAGGAATAGGCAGGACACTGATTATGGACACATATTGCAAAGTGACTTGTTTTTGCAAGATCTTTAACATAAAAAGCAATCCCTGTAGTGAGACAACCCCTTTAAGCCATGTTCAGATGTGACAGAATTTCCACTCATTTGCTGTTTGGACAACACGGCGCAAATCCATGGCAGTTTACAGTACAATACACATGAATGGGTTTTTGATCAGATCTCTTTCACACACATCATCAGATTTGAAAATCCACACCATGTTCTCAAATCTGTGCTGATGTTTACACTGTGTCGGTATTGCGTTTTCTTGAAATACAATTACATGCATTGTACTTTACCCAAACTGTGGCTATCCACATCTGCACTGAAAATCCAGGACTACTCTGCAGCTAATAAACTGCACGAGCCACATGCAAGGACTGGGCAAAATAACTAGAACATCCCTATGCTTACATCACCCAGTTGACCCCTGAAGTCACATAGCTCCCCCTTTTACCTTAGTCACACCTTAGCATTCAAAGACCTGCAAACCATCTGCAGACAGAAGTAGCTGTGGTCGAAAGGCAAAGCTTGAGACGATGGACAGAGGAACACTTGTCAAATGGCCCCAAAAAACACAAAAATACAGCTCCTCAAATGATGTTGTGTTTAAGAGTCATTACCAATTTTGGCTTGAAAATATGAAGGCAATAATGACACAGCAACTCCACCAGGTGCTTGGAGCAAAAGGAGCTATTAAGGCAAAGAAAGACTAAAATATCACTACAAAGAGTGCTCAGACCTTGAGAGCAGTTGGTGAAATATTGGCATTTGGTAGCACAGCTATGGCTGCCACCTGTTGATTCACATTTGTTTCCAGCTGGTCTCTATCAAGATACTCATCAGTCACCTATGTATTATACATAATTCACTAAATACCCCCTGAACCACAGAATAAGGGTTAAGTATGTGGTATTGTGTGATGAAATCACTGCCTTTCTCTCCATTCTGGTGGGTACAGTTTGCTAACACTGCTTTAAAGGAGTTGTGCCACCATCGGATAGGTGATAAATGTCTGATCGCTGGGGGTCCTACTGCTGGGACCCCCTTGATTTCTAACATGTGGGTCCCTAGCCCCGGTTGTTCCTTACTGCACAAGTATTTGAACAGTACAGTGATGGAACTTGCACACTGCTGCTCTGTTCAATGTCTATGGGACGCCCACCAATCACTAAAACGGGAACCTCGAGTTCTCCGTTCCTCCCCACTGCTTGTGTAGCAAAGACGTCTTTGAATGGAGCAGTGGTCGGACATGCGCTCTTTTACGCCAATTTAAAGTCTATGGAAACCGACAAAGACAGCCAAATACAGTGCTCCGATATCTTCACCCATCCCATACACAGCAGTGGAACAGCAGTGCACATGTTTGACCACTGCTCTATTCTAAGACATGAAGGATGGGGCACCTGTTTTAGTGATCAGTGAAGGTCCCATTGGTAGGAACCGCCGATCAGACGTTTACCACCTATCCCGTGGATAAGTTATAAATGTCTAAGGTGCCAAAGCCTCTTTAGGAGGGTTGTTGCAATATGGAAAAAAAAAAAGTCTGCTGTTTTTCCAGCAACAGTGCCAGTCTTTGGCCAGGTTTTGTATTGCATGTAGGTTAGCCTGATTCAGCTAAACTCAATTGAAGTGCAATACCAGACATGGATCGTGAACAAGATCAGCTCGGTTTCTAAAAAAACAAAACAAATTTTTTTTTTCTAATCTCACTCCTGGGGTGGTCTGAATTATAACATACACAGTATAAAATGTGATAACATATCGGCAGATCAGGCTTTAGCAAATGAGCATCTTTTTGGACACAGCTAGGGTATGTTCACACGGCGTTTTGAGTCCATGTGAACCTACGCGTTTAGATGCGTGTTTGGATCCGTCTGTCGGACCCTAAACAGACCCAAACACGCATCTAACAAATAGCAGTGTGATTTACATTACTTTTAATATGAAACACACTTCGGCGTTCAGACGAGTGATCGCAATGCGTGTCTCACTGCGTCTTTCGGATCCGTTCCAGGAATTGACGCAGCAGGAGCCCTATAATAAACTATAGGCTGCGACCCTTTGCGAAATCCAACACCAGCTGTGTGTTTGGATCCGTTTTGGATCCGATTGAAGCTGCGTTTCTTGGATGTGATTTTCGGATCCAAGACTGATCCAAAAACGCCGTGTGAACAAACCCCAAGTTTTTAGACATTACTTTAGGACATGCAGGCATCATGTATGCTCAGGTTTATATATAAAAAAAAGTGAAGTTATATTTTTTTTTGCACTTTGGAGTTTTTAGATTTGTGCGCAGGAACCATAATTCTACAGGTTCTTAGAAGAAGTTGACACAAATTTACTTTTGCAGTAAATTTTACTTCTTTGTGAGTAGAACATGTAATGAAATCAATAAATGGATAGTAATCAACAGACTGGTGTCTACAATTGTTTTCATAGACAGTGGTTGTATTAGGCTTATGGTCCAGTCATCTTTTCATCTTACTCAGTAGTTCTGCTAGGATTTCGTACACTCTGGATCTGTACCTCTACTTCATGTGAATAAAAACACACAGAGGGGAGCTGAATCCACACAGGGCCCTGTGCTATGTAACAAGCTTAGTACTCCAGTTCCAAAGACAAGCAGATAAATGTGGGAGGCTCTGACTCAGTTCCCACCTTCCCCGAGCACTGTATTTTACCCATAGAATCGATGTCTGGAGAGAATCCGTCATTTCCACTATTAAGCTGCTGTTAGTTTTTAATGCACTCGTCAATAGTGCATTTAATGGACAGGACGAGCAGCTGCAATTCCTCCGATAACTCATAACGCTGCAGTTGAGCAGTCGCAAGGGAAGAAGAATCACCGCAGATTTTAAAGAGAAAATTGTTAATTTGGGATTGATAAAAGGCTTTTCTAAATGAGGAATAGTGGAGATAAATGGACTTGTCTTTTGCTCTCATTTTGCAAAGTAACATTTGTGAAGTCAGAGGATTTAAATTATCTCTCCAACATCACTCTTGATTCCTCTCCATCTTCTAGACTGCTGGTACTCTCTTCTCTTTTTTCTCACTGTATATTCATCCTAAAATAATCTTCCCCTTCACCTCCCTCATGGTCCTGCTGTCTCCTTCCAGCCCTTTCGCTCGCAACATCTTCATCTTGTTCTCTGGCTCTTTTATATTTTAGTCCTCTAGTGTTTCCATTCTCCACTTTCATCTGTGCATTGTTCTGCCAGCCCCCAGCTTTTCTACAAGATTAGAGAGCAAGCTGCTAGGATCAGTGATCCCCCAGCCTTGGTCGGGAATGACTGCATTTTCAGAGCATGGCATACAATTGCTTCCTCCCAAGTGATGCGAGTGTGGACAAGCTGTACTATTATAGCGCTTGGACACTCACACTCGTTGGATCATATCTAGAAACGCAATTTTGCCAGTTTTCTGTGATAATTTCAGGGAAAAGAACAGAGTTCATGCTGAATGGCGTATTTATAAAGCCACCTAACACGGATACATACAAAAAGGAGATGTGGCTCTGAAATGTCAGCGAGCTTTAGCAGATACAATGTAATATAGTACTAGTAGCTGCACCATATTGCTGAATTAAAGGGGTTTTGCCACAAAGTAAAATGAATGTGAGAAGTTTGTAAATTAAATAATAAACATTTTCACCATTCATTATTATTAAAAATTCTGCATCGTTTTTGTCTTAGCTGCTCCTTTAGCAATCCACTGTTTACAGCTCGTCTCCAGGGGATACGACCAGGGCTGAGAGCTTCTCAGTCCTGGTCGCACATGCTCAGACATCACCTCTCCTCTCAGACAGCTACTGTGTTCAAACCCCAGGTGCTGTCATCCTACTCCCGTCCTCTGTACTCCTTAGTAATTAGTCAAACAGTGCAAATACATTAAAAAAATATACCTCAATGAGGTCTGTGCATTGATAAAGAGAAATAAAATCCACAATTTTTGGGTTTCCCGTAGGGGTTGAACCGAGGACCCTTGTGCGGAGGCAAAAGTTTACCTCTGAGCTACAATGTAGCTACTTACAGTGCTACATATAAACAGACCTTTCTTTGACTAAAGAGAGGAAAGGCCTGGTGATGTCATTCCACAGGGTCACATAACATGCATTCAAACAAATCACACACGCCCCCCTTCTGAGCACACAGAGCTGAAGAGCTGGATGCAGGACGTATGAAATGAGATCGTGGCAAAACCCCTTTAAGGAATATGGCAAATATAACAATGTAATTACATACTAGCACCAGTGATAGTATTTGAGCCCTACTGTGCCTGCAATAAAACATATAGAAGCCACATGAGTAAGAATTTCCATTTGCTTCTATAGAAACACAGCAAATCAGAAGAGCTTTTGGCTCCGTCCTGGAAAATGAACGTAACATCGGTAATTTGGATTCCTGGCTACGTACTGAACTGAATCTCGTCTTGGCTTCTTCCTCACACTCATACTATGGCTACAATTTTAGCTTTATATGTATCCGTAAAATAGATAATTTCATAACCAACAATGGTGATTGACATTAGGAGCAGTTACAGGTGGAACTTGAAGCTCCTGGAGCCTAAATAAGAAATCTGTAAAAGGCCTCCAGTAACCACGCACTCTATCTAATAGTAATGACTAAAAGGCAATCGAGTGACATTTTTTTTTTTACTACCGTAATTCAAACAAGATACTGATACATATTAATTTCTTCTTAGCAATTTTTATTTTCTGATTGTAGATTTCTTAATCCTGTTGTCTGTATATGATTATGGGGGCAGCCATCTTGCCTGCTTTTAACAGCATTTAGAGAGATGCTTTACAGCAGCTACATGGACATAGGAGCCTGTGATCAAGAGCAGATCCATTGTCTTCAATTGCAGAGTTTTCTAGGCATGCTCTGTGACCTGGGAAGAAGTCAGTGTGCAGGGGGGAGCTGTGACTTATCTCCTAATGTGACTGGTGAATCAGGTGTTATTTACACATTGGTGCCAATTTTCAGTGTAATCCTGCCTGTGCTAATAATGAGGAGACTGCTGAAAAGAACAGGAAGTGTCAGCTTAGGCTTAGTGCCAAATTGAAAACAGCAGGATTACGGAATTTTTAAAAAAGTAACGATACGGATAAAAAAACTGCCAAAAATTCTTTAACCCCTTAACGATCGCACACGGACTTTTGGGGTCAGCTGGTACGGGTCGTTCCTCTACAGCGACGTCTTTTGGCGTCGCTGTAGACTTCGGGGACTGCGGCGCCCGACGCCGCAATTGCACGTGGATCGGGGCTGTACTACACAGCCCGAATCCCAGAGCATGTCCTGTGAGCACCGGGGTACGGAGGAAACCTCCGCAACCCGGTGCTTTAACCCTTTGATTGTGGCGGTGCGTTACCGCAGCGCAATCAAAGGGTTCCCCTGCTCTGTTGGGTGATCGGAACACCCGGTGACCCGACAGAGCCCGGGAACGGCTGCACAGTCAGCCCTGGGGACCTAGAGTAGCCCCAGAACTGTCTGTGTAACAAGCCAGTGATCAGGCCAGCCTGTGTGCTGTCCTGAACACTGCCTGTGTCAGACTGACACAGATTATAATGTATTAGCATATATGAATATGCTAATACATTACTAAATGTAAAAAAAAAAAAATATATAAAACAGTTCTCCCTTCATGGGATTTAAAAAAGTCAAAAAAAACCCATAAAAAGTGTAAAAAAGAATAAAAAAATAAATAAAATAAAAATATTTAATAAAAAATAATTGTGTATAAATTACACACAAAAAAACCTACACATATTAGGTATCCACATGACTGTAATAACCTGTAGAATTAATCTAACAAGTTATTACGTGTGAAATATGAACGGTGTAAAAAAAATGTAAAAAAATAAACAAAAAAATTGTAAAAAAAATGTAAAAAAAATTCTGCAATTATTTAGAAGTGAACTTAAACTATTCCCCCATAAAGTGCAACTTGTCTCGAATAAAAAGAGGCCTCATACAACTGCGTCATTGAAAAAATAAAAAAGTTACAACTGTTGAAACGCAAGGAGGCAAAATCTAAACAAAACGTTCTGGTCATTAACTACTTTTCAGGCCTGGGAGTTAAGGGGTTAAAAAAGTGTTTTACATAAAAACATGAACAATAGGTCATTTTTCTGATGACACATTCCCTTTCAGTAGAACAAGAGTCTTTGCATAATACTGCTGCCTTCTGCACAAAGAGTTTTGTACACCCAAATCTTCAGTATTAATCCAATCAATCTATTCCATGTGTCAAATTTAAGGTCCACAGGTCAAATTAGACCCACCACATCATTTTACTTGGTTGGCAAAAACTTAGATACAGATAGTAGGAATAACCAAGGTCCAGCTGTCCCTTTTCCTTAGAGGTCACAGCTAGTGAGAGGCGGTAGCACCAGCACATGGAGCGGGCGGTAGCACCAGCACATGGAGCGGGCGCCACCTCCACACTGCTCTGTTCAGAATCTCACAGGTCATGGCACAGCTTCCACAACCCTATGCAGGCGGCTTAGTCATCCACCAAAGGAGGAAATTCGGTGCTAAAGAGGTGGAATGGGCTGGTTATAATACAACCTTAAAGGTCATCTTGACCTTCTACTGACCACGGGGAGCACCACATCATCTTTGGAGGAACATTTGAACTACTTTATCATTTCATCATCCAAATGTTCAAATTTCCATCAAATGTTAAGACCTTGTGAAGTTATTGATTTGGATGGTATACTGGATAACCCCCAGTGACAGAGCTGAATAAGGCTAAAGCAGGTGTTAAAGGGCCTTGCAAATCTATTCAGAATTTTTTAAGCATGTATCGGAACTTTGCATTTGACTAGATTTTCAATTTAGCAGGCGTCCTGACACCGCTAATGCATAACCTTTAAAGCTTTTTTCACCTGCATGTGCTATGATACAGGATCAGTTTCGACAAGCTCTTATATTTGGAGGGAACAATGTAGACACAAATTTAGTTCAATTCCGCACCAGCTGCAATACACTCTAAGGGTGCTGTCCCACAGTGCGTTTTTGATGCGTTTTTTTATGTATTTTTGTGTGCAGGAAGGCACAGCAATTAATGCTGTACATTGCTGCATAAAAATCGCGGCAATTACCGCGATTTTACAGCAAATTTTTGCCGCGATTGGTGTGCAGTAATGTACAGCATTAATTGCTGTGCCTTCCTGCACAAAAAATGCATTGAAAAACGCACCATGTGAAAGCACCCTAAGTACGGACCGCAGATATGGCAATTCATTGATATAATCGAGAGCTATGATTACCCAATGTTTTTCCCCAACGTATATTACGTGCCGGGAGAAAGAAGTGACATGTTGCACCTTCCCTCAGTCGACGCACCGGGAAAATGAAGCTCAATGGGAGTCGGCAACGAGCATTTTAGACACCCGGCGTTTTGCAGCGCCTTCAGTATGCACCGCAATACACCATACCCTAAAAGTCCCTTGCACATTGCAACCAGACTGTGAATCTGATCATGGGAACCAACAGGATCATAAACAACTATGATGTGGTTAGGTTGGATGATCAGCTCTGGGGTCGGGCTGGGTGTTGCACCTACAATCAATGTTGGACTTAAAAGGTTGTTCTTCTCAGCTGTTTTACAGTCTTCTCTTCGCAAGCAGCTTCAGACTCACACTTCCTGTTTAGGCTGTAGGTGGTTCAATAAAAGTGATTGGCAATCGGCTGTACTATTCATAGCTGTGCCTGTTACAGTGACAAGAGTGCAGGAAGTCTGTAAACGGTGTGTCCAAGGCTATAGAGCTCTAAAGGGCTGAAGCTTGTCAGATAACACTCAGCAGGGAGTGACCTCACCATGGTCGGAGAGGGCTGCTGGAGCAATGAGAGCAGAAGAAGATGGTCGGTAACCTATAAAAACTTGTGTACACAAGCAGGAGATAAAATATGTATCTTCTAAACAAAGCAAAATCAAAAGAGCAATGTATTTGATAATAGTCTTCATTTACCTTTGCCTCCATGTTTAGAACTGATCATTATGGTGAGAAAACCTCTTTAAAGTTCCTTGGGCACACCCTCTATCTATACAGAACATTTATATGCAGGGTTTAATAGGATATCGGTGTGATCGGTTCTATGGTCAGCTCCAAAGGAAGTCATATTCCACTAGACCTTTGGGGTCCTACTACGGATACATTATTGGGTCAGAGCCCATCTAAAGGATCTTCTGTTAGTCTGGTGGGTCAATATTACTCTGGCTTCAGTATGGGCATAGAAAAGCACCTTTTTTTTTATGCCGGTAAGAAATAGATCTACATATGGCCCAAGATATCAGAATTTTGGGCAACATCTCTGAATTTGAGTGTGTATTTTATTTTATACTTGGCGCCGACACCCCAGTTCTAAATAGATATAGAAGAGTGTAGAATACGACAGTATGAAGATTTTTGGCGCATTACATAGAACTTAATGCGCCAAACTTCCCTCAAAGTTCGTCGCATTACACTCTATGCCCATACAAGGTTTGGCGAATTAAGCTCTATGCAATGCGCCAAACTTTGTATGGGCATAGAGGGTCATATGCCGCACTGTGAGAGACTTATGAAGGAAGGCGCTTCAAAGTGAATTTTTGCATTCATTATATTCAGTGTATAATGCACCTGCATGTATGATAATAGATTTGGTGCGATTAAAAATGGTGTCAAGTTTATCGTGCTGCCTGTGTGTTTGGCGCATAATGAAACTTTGGCGCATTAGTAATGCGCCAAACATGTATAAAGGCTATAGACAGCTGGAAATAAAAGAAAAGTCATTAGAATAGCATGTCAGTGAATAGAAACAATGTTAGTGGTCTTGTTTGGTGGACCACAGGTTCCAGCAAGACCTGTGTTGTGCTGGCTTTTGTATGTAGAATAAAGGGAGAGAGCAGCAAAAGTAAATTTCAAATTTAATGTAGTAAAAATTTTAAAAAATCTGAACACCATCAGTGGGTTATTTAATGTAAAATTACTTTTAGATTCTATTAATTTTAAATACATTTTATAGGAGATATTTTTATATTTTTGGGATATAATATATTTTTTTATTATTTTGTATGATAACATTTTTTATTAAATATAAATTTAATTTCATATAGTTTGATAATTATCATAAATTACTTTTTATTATTGTACTGGTGTAAGTTGAGAAATAAGGGACATTTTGAAGTGTATTTTTGCTGCTCTCACCCTTTTTTCTACATACAGCAAGAGCCAGCACAGCACAAGTATTGCTGGGATCTGTGGTCCACCAACAAGACCACTACCATTGTTTCTATTCACTGACAGGCTATTCTAATGACTTTTCTTTTATTTACAGCCTATCTATAGCCTTTATACATGTTTGGCGCAAATTTTGTATGGGCATAGAGTGTAATGCGCCAAAAATCTTCATACATTCGAATTCATACATGTCGCCCTTTGTATCCACTGGATGTAATCACACTTTAATGTCATATCCTGAGCAGTAGAAACAGTAGGATTTTGGACACTGGCATCCACTTATGTCAATCCCTGCATATATATAGCTGAACTTTTGTGTTAGTGGATAGTCAAAGAAGTTTGGCTGACACCTAAAGGACCATTAGGGTGGAGGCTGACAATCTGGTAGTTGAGTGCAGGTGAAGCCACGAGACGAGGTAGCTGCCAACAGCCGAATGAGTTTTCCAGTGATATCGCTGTTTCATCAAAAAACTTCTGCAGCCATTGGTGGTCTTGGCTTTGTCTGCATGCAACTCCCAAACCATCGGACCCTACCCTTACACAGAACAGTTTTTCGGAAACCACTTACAAACAATTGGTGGCTTAATCAAGTGTTTGTAGGTCATTACCAACAAAAATGTCACACTTTCCTGCCCACTAGAGTCATTGTCACCTAGTGAGCCGTGTGCTAGGCAAGTGTTTACATCAACTTATTTCACCAGTTTCAATGATCTTATGTTAGCATGATCAAGGAAGAGAATAAAAAACTATTATTGTTGATCCTTTTCTACATTTACACTAGGAAATATTTTTTTATGATGGTTCGGAAACAAACACATTGTAAAAATAGTTGTTCGCTGTAAATGGTTCTCAATTTATGTCACCAGCTTCCTAAGATTACTAAGGAGTAACCTACTATTCACAACTGTATTGCTGGTCACATGTTTGATAAATGTATGTGGGATCCAATGTGTAAAGGGAAGCCCAAGTAAAAATAATCAGCCCTCAGATACCACAAATACACAGTGGGGGAAAAAAGTTCAGCCAGAAGGGATCCAACCTGTCAGAATGCTTGTTTTCCTTAATATCAGGCCTTTTCTAGGTCTCTGGCAGGTCCTATAGTGTGGGTGAATCATGTCACGATTGCTTGAATCCATCATTGAAAATCTAAATGGCTACCAGATATCCACTCCTAATTACAGTGTTATAATGATAGAAGGTAAGGGGTCATTGAGTTTCTGAGCCTATTAGACTTCATAGATTAATCTGAACTTTAGAGTTTGAGAAATTGAGTGGCAACCTGGCGGAACCAAACTTATGACTCTTACCCATACATCTCCTATACATTTTCCAATCAAATGTCCAGAATCTTGTGATCTTGAAGCAAAGTCCATACAATGATTTCAACTGTGTCATGATGTTTAGATGTCACAATGGATAAAAAGCCACAAACAGCCAAAATTTGTTTCTATTCAAATAGTTTTTCCTTGGTTTTTATTTTACATACATTTTGCATCCTCTAATAAGACACGATACAAAAGAATTCTGTATAACTTAGACAACATAATCAATAAGACACCGAAAAAAAATAAAAATAAGAACTCTGCCATATTCACCTTGCATCTAGGTGGCACAGAGTTGTAGTCTGAAATAAGATACACGCTACTCAGGGGCAGAACCTGGCTCCACATCTGGTCAGAAGATATTAAAAAAATTAAATAAAAGTGCCCCTCCCAAG
Organism: Phyllomedusa bahiana; assembly: GCA_025379985.1. Taxonomy (NCBI): domain Eukaryota; kingdom Metazoa; phylum Chordata; class Amphibia; order Anura; family Hylidae; genus Phyllomedusa; species Phyllomedusa bahiana. The sequence continues at coordinate 18,693 of JAODAL010003451.1, forward strand.
TTCATGGGGTGGATGTCTTGAAGATGGACTCTCTGCCAGAGGGAGGTGACAACACACTGTATCCAACTCCCACTTCTACTCAATTGTAGGAACACATATTCCCTTTTACTGTAGTGCTTACACTTTCTATTAGGATAAAAAATAATGACCACTTGTGCTCCATGGCCACAGATGGCGGTTGTGATTTGGAGGTGCAGGTTAGCCTGGACGGGGCTTTAGAGTCACCTTGTAGATAAGTCACATGGATCCCCTTCAGTATCTTTAGTGTTTCTTTCATTTATGGCCCATACGGAGTAAGATCTGAATAGTAAAACTGCTTCATGGTTGACCAATTCCTAGAGTCGGGGATGCCATTGTATGTACAGCTAATTGGCCCCTCATCTTGTGAAGTCTGGGTTCTTTAGCTTATTTGGTCACTGATATGTCATAGCATGCAGTGTATAATATATCCCTTCTCGCCATTCAAGGGTGTGATTCTACAACACTATATCCAGGAGATAGGACTGCTTCCTGTGATGCCACAATCATTGTAAGAAACATCATAAACCAAAGGAAAATCACATCTCCTAGAATTCTAAAAGAGCTACATACACGTGTGACACTTCCTGACAGTGGAGAGAACAAGGAGATCTGGGGGTCAAGTTGTGTAGTGCAAATCTACAAACTGGGACATAGACGGCTATTGACGACATCACTATTTTGCTACAAAACTTCCCTGGAATTCAGCCGATGCCTTCTCCCCGCCTGAAGCTGGCCATAGACGGAGAACAGTTTGGCTAGCAATTCCTTAATAAATTGGAGTGGGAAAGTGACTGTAAAACACCTCTGTAGTCATCTAGCTGTGGTGGTGGTGATGGTCATCAGATAGGAAAAACTCATCTTGAGGAATCCTTGTTCGGCATCATGGCAACCTTCCGTCCAATAGATATCAGAAAGCTGAAATCAGCTGGCGCTTTTGTCCATGGCCGTCTTAAGAATAGGAAGTATAAAACAAATTTGTAATAACAGCTGGGAATTTTGCAGAAGAATGAATATTGTGTGAATATTGCTTTAGGGAGAGATAGTTTGACAGCAGTTGACCTGTACCAGATTTATAGGAGCCTTGGATCAGTTCAGTGGACCCTACTGTCCGCTCTCTACAGTTAGTGGTGGCTCTTCATTCTCCATCTTGATATAGCCCCTGCCACACAAAGTCCAGTATTTTTAACAACCTTACTGCACATCTTCTACTGCCATTAATGCCATGCTAGACTTCTTATCCACAGGGTTTTCTATTCCAACCCACTTTTTGACCGTCGAACAAGGTCGGTTACCATGAACGGGCCAGAAAAGACCTGCCTATGGATGGGAATCACTTCTAATTCTCAATGGGGCTTGTTACTGCGCACAGAGATTGCCCAACAAATCTTCATGCAATGCCCATAATGTTCTCTAAAAACACAGAGAGAGGAATGACAGTGTTTACTGCTTATGTGCTGCCACTGGGATTTATGAGACCTTGCAGGTGCTCCACATGGAGCAGATGTCCCATTGTCCACTGTGAGCTATCTGCCCGTTCACAGTCACCCTTAGGATATCTGTGAAATGCATGAAGACTTATGTAAAGAAGTACTCGGACCACAGGTGAGCAAACCTTAAAACAAGCAAAGGCATTCATTTGCCACTATAGACTGGCCACATATTAAGTCCGGCATGCAAAAGGCTGAAGGTGGTGTCCCATCTTTTTCAGAAGGTTTTGTAAGGCTGGCCTGAGAATATTCTAGGACTATGAAATGCAGCATTGTAGTGAGAAATTACAGAACACAGGATTGGGAAACAGACTGCGTCCAAGTCCTGCTCCCGTAGACATAGGGCCTCTAGAGACTAGTGCAGACAGTGTCAGACAGCGACCAAATACCTGATGAAACTTGAGTAGTTCCTATAGGAAACACTTCACTTTTGGTCTGTACCAGTTTTTATACATGAAAATTCTGCATGTGAAGTGACACCAATGTACAAAAAAAAAAAGTGTCCCTTGTAGTCAGGGGAACCTTTACCAATAAATCTGGAACACTCTGATGTAAAGGATAGATGGCTGAGTGCTTTTCCTTTCCACATGGACAACATATTGGACATGCACATGATGGAAGCCCATCAGGATGGTGGCAATTCAGTGGTGATTTAAGATACACTAATCTTACCAATCTCATATGCCTTTCTGATTGCAGCAAGTTCACCGAATGTGGTCTTGGGAGTGACGTTAGAATTCTACAACTTCATCTTTAGGATTTGTCAAATGGTCATACTTCTTAGACATCTCCTTATAATTTACATATCACATTGGGGCACATTTAGTAGGGTAACTGCACCAAAATACCAGCGTACATGCTGAACATCACATTTATTATGTGTTTTAGTGTCTAGGCACTTCTGCGCTTTGTGTGACAAAAGGGCGTGGTCTCTGTGAAAGAAGCGTAGCTTAGCAGGCACCAAAGAAAAGGGCCAAAATGTTGCGGCAATTAATGGATGCCATAAAGTAAACCATCTGATAGTAGGTGTAAACAGTCTAAACATGCACCATACAGTATATCACAAGAGTGAGTACATCCCTCAGATTTTTGTAAATATTGTGTTATATCTTTCCATGGGACAACAATGAAGATATGACACAACGTAAAGTAGTCTGTGTACAGCTTGTAAAATAGTGTAAATGCGGTGTGACCTCAAAATGACACACAGCCATCAATGTCTAAACCTCTGGCAATAGTGAGAACATCCTTAAGTAAAAATGGACAAATTGTGCCCAGTTTGCCTTTTTTCCCTCCACAGTGTCATGTGATTCATGTTACAATTTCTCTGGTGTGAATGGGGAGCAGGTGTTTTAAATTTGCGGTTATCCCTCTCGCACTCTCTCATGCTGGTCACTGGAAGTTCAACATGGCACCTCATGACAAAGAACCGTCTGAGGATTTGAAAAAAAAGAATTGTTGCTCTGCATAAAAATGGTGCAGGCATGAAACTGTTAACGGTTTAACAAGACAGGTTCCACTTTGAACAGGCCTCGCTATGGTCGACCAAAGAAGTTAAGGGCAAGTGCACAGCGTCATATGCAGAGACTGTCTTTTCAAAACAGATGTATGAGTGCTGCCAACATTGCTGCAGAGGTTAAAGGGGTGGGGGGTCAGTCTGTCAGTGCTCAGACTATACACCGCATCATATCTGTCTGCATGGCTGTGGTCCCAGAAGGAAGCCTCTTCTAAAGATAATCCACAACAAAGCAATTTGCTGAAGACAAGCAGACTAAGGACATGGATTACTGGAATCATGTCCTGTGATTTGATGAGACTAAGATAAACTTATTTGGTTTAGATAGTGTCAAGTGTGTTTGGAGGCATCCAGGTGAGGATTACAAAGACAAGTGTGTCTGCTTACAGTCAAGCATGGTAATGGGAGTGTTATGCTTTGGGGCTGCATGAGTGCTGCCTGCTGTGGGAAGCTACTGTTCATTGAGGGAACCATAAATGCCAACATGTACTGTGACATACTGAAGCAGAGCATGATCTCCTCCCTTCAGAAACTGGGCCACAGGGCAGTATTCCAATATGATAACAACCCTAAACACACCTCCAAGACTACCATTCCCTTGGTAAAGAAAATTAAGGTGAAGGTGCCGGATTGGCCAAACATTTCTCCAGACCTAAAACTATTGAGCATCTGTGGGGCATCCTCAAATGGAAGGTGGAGGAGCGCAAGCTCTCTAACACCCACCAGTTCCATGATGTCGTCATGGAGGAGTGGAAGAGGATTCTTGTGGCTGCAACCTGTGAAGTTCTAGTGAACTCCATGTCCAAAAGAGTTAAGAAAGTGCTGGAAAATAATGGTGGCCAAACAAAATATTGACATTTTGGGCACAATTTGTCCATTTTCATGTACTCACTTTTGTTACCAGCAGTTTAGACATTGATGGCTGTGTTATTTTGAGGGCACATCAAATTTCCACTGTTATACAAGCTGTACACTGACTACTTTACATTGTATCAAAGTGTCATATCTTTATTGTTGTCCCATGAAAAGTTATAATACAATATTTACAAAAATGGGAGGGGTGTACTCACTTTTGTGAGATACTGTATTTATCAACACTATAATGTGTGAGGGGCGCATTGTAAGACTGTCTAGTCTTAAGTTTACACTGTCTAAATATTAGACAGTATTGATAAATCTGTCCCAATAGGTTTAGAAAGAATTAGCCATGCAGGTGATGGTGCCATCTCCTGTCCAGCTACCAAGTAGATATTTGAATGGGGCTACATTGCAATTCTCTCTAAAGCTTTTGGTCAAGAATCCGAGAGAACTAAAAGGGCTTTGTTTTTGATGGAGGTCTAAGTGGTGAGACTGCAGGAACAGTCAGGGACGGATTACCCCATCAACCCTTTTTTATGGATTTTATCCAACGGTTGCTTCTTACTGAACAAATACAAAGTTGACGGTCTTATCTTATAACAACATATACCCTGTTTCCCCAAAAATAAGACATCCCCCGAAAATAAGACTAGTGTTTTTTTTTAAATGCAATTCAGGAGTTTGGCTGCTTTTGCTGATGTTTGTGATGAAATCATACAGTATATTAAAAATGTTGATTTTTTGTTCACAATAAATTTAAATTCTTGTTCATGGAAAAATAAGACATCCCCTAAAAATAAGTCTTAGCTCGTCTTTAGGAGAAATAATTAATATAAGACAGTGTCTTATATTCGGAGAAACAGGGTAATGGTCTGCTATGGATTGCACCACATCCCAATATACAGGGCACTGCCGGCTATGACTCCTATATTGTGTGTTCTACATACAGAGCTCTTCATGAAAACATGCTCATAGTGCAGTAAGTACTTCTAATTAGGGCCATTTAACTAAGCCTTTAAGGAAAAAAACATATGCACTCAACCATGTAACCACTTCACTTATGATGTTTCTGTTTTTATGCCGCTTGCAAATCAGCTCGGCGATGTGACCCAGATGTACAGAAACAATGGGTGCGATGTGTGTGTTTTAGGAACGGAGCCACGCGACAGAGGCACTCAGGTGGCCGGCACATTGTTCCATTAAATTAAATTATTTCTGTAAATTAAAAAAAAAATGAAACCGAAATAAAAAAAATTAGCTCTCACAAGGCATCTAACGTCAAATTAAAAAAAAAAAACAGCTGTTCTAAACGCACCCTTCAAAAGCTTGTCCAGAATTTGTTCTCGTTCCTATATTTTTGGGGGGTTACATTTAGAGGGAAGACGCTGTAAAGCGCAGCAAGATTATGACAAGGAGTCTGAAGATGGGGCCCAGAATGTCTCTCCTAATATGATTCTTGTAAGAATATTGCAATCACATCCCTGTAATCAGCGGAGCGTGGAGAGAGCTTCCTCCTCAGCTAATATGCTCCCTTCTACATGATGAGTAATCATGTCCTATTAAACAGCGGTACAGGCTGAGGGAACTCAACTATACAAGTGTAATGAAGCCAGCATTCTCTGAGGACAGATTAGCTCCAAGTGATTTGACACATAGCATCATTGGAGCCTCAAACCTGACAAACTCAGTGCCTGCGTGTGATTTATGTGGAGCAGTGCTTGTCAGATGAGAGCAGAGCCTAAGTGTTCTGCTGGGGTAGAGGTGAAATGTGCACATAACTGACAGCTCTCTGCCTCCCTTCCTCGTCCTTTTTTTCCTTCCTGCCTCCCAAATGCTAGTGAAGGCTCAGTCTCTTCTCCCCCTTGTTCAGCACTCAGTGCTTTTACGCCTCCCATGTCATTCGTGGCTCCTCCCCCTGCGGTGCGAGGGGTGAGCGGTGCTCGAGTCTGTCTCCTTTTCACATGAGTAGTTTAGATCAAGGTGGGCATCAGTCCTCCACCTCCTGCGTTGCTGTTGTTGTTGCGATTGTTTTTCCGGGAGAGGTTTGGTGTAGCCATGAGCACAAACTGTTCGTCAGGACAGCCATACTGCAGCAGAAGATCCAGCACATCTGGGGTAACCGCTTGCAAGGCGTATGCTAAAGCTGTGTTGCCATGGAAATCCCGTGCCATCACATCAACGCCGTACTGGGAAGGGTGAAAAAAAACAACACAAACTTGTACTCATTATACTACTAACCTCAATAGGGAAGGTTTCCCATAAAAAATTTTGAAAAACCAGAACATTCCTGGATGCACCCTCCCCCCCTATAACATACTTGCATGCTTAAAGGGGTTCTGCCACAAAGAAATTAAATAATAAATATTTTCACCATTCATTATTATTAAAAATTTGGCACCGTTTTTGTCTTAGCTGCTCCCTTAGTGATCCATTGTTTACAGCTCGTCTCCAGGGGTACGACCAGGGCTGAGAGTCCTCAGTCCTGGTCAGACATGCTCAGACATCACCTCTCTTCAGGCAGCTACTGAGTGTTCAAACCCCAGGTGTGTATTTATCCTGTCCTTTGGGCTAGTTAGTAATTAGTCAAAAGTTTCAAATAAAAAAATAGAAAACCCCAATCAGGTTTGTTTCATTGATAAAGAGGAAAAAAAATCCACAGGTTTGGTTCCTGCAGGGATTTGAACCTAGGACCCTTGTGCCTGGAGGCACAAACTTTACCTCTCAGCTTCTCACAATGCTTTACATAAACAGATTCTTTCTGTGATTAGAGTGAGGAATGGCCTGGTGATGTCATCCTGCTCGGTCACATAATATGCAATTCAAACAAATCACACACGCCCCCTTCTGGGCACACAGAGCTGAAGAGCTGGATGCAGGAGGAATGAAATGAGATCGTGGCAAAACCCCTTTAAAGAGGACCTATGACAATTCCGGTCATGTCAATTTTAGAATCTTCTATATCTCTGTGGTATGCTGTGTTATTCCTTCTAGAAATGTATTACTGAATCTGTCAGATGGGTGTTACTATTTTCAATAGGGTGTGTCCCTGCACAGTCTGACTGTCAGCACTGATTGGACAATGACAGACTGTGCAGGGACACCTCTCCAATTGGTCACACCCATCTGACAGATTGGTGATACATTTCTAGGGGAATCACACAACACAGAGATTTATGGAAAGACGCAGCAGAATGATTTCATAGGGAAGGCTAGGATTTACTAAAACAAACAAAAGTCACAGATTTACTTTAATGTTCTCAGGGTCTACATGCTGCGGTCTCAACATGAAATTAATGGGGCGGTGGCAATAACAGAGGCCGGAGGCAGAAGATTGATATGTAAATTCCTTCACAAATTTCTATCTGCTTGGAGAAGGTTCAGGTGGTTCTCCACCTGTCAGACATGGCTTTTAATGCCCGGCCACAACACAGACCAACCTCCATGATGTCATTAAAAAATGGATGTTTCCAACCACTTTCCGCCATATATTGGTAACTTTTTAACATCCAAGAATAAATGTTAATGAGGTTTACAGTGATGTGAATGGTCGGGGAGGAGGGTGACTGGATACAGTGATGTGAATGGTCGGCCAGGAGGGTGACTGGATACAGTGATGTGAATGGTCGGGGAGGAGGGTGACTGGATACAGTGATGTGAATGGTCGGGGAGGAGGGTGACTGGATACAGTGATGTGAATGGTCGGGGAGGAGGGTGACTGGATACAGTGATGTGAATGGTCGGGGAGGAGGGTGACTGGATACAGTGATGTGAATGGTCGGGGAGGAGGGTGACTGGATACAGTGATGTGAATGGTCGGGGAGGAGGGTGACTGGATACAGTGATGTGAATGGTCGGGGAGGAGGGTGACTGGATACACTGATGTGAATGGTCGGGGAGGAGGGTGACCGGATACACTGATGTGAATGGTCGGGGAGGAGGGTGACCGGATACACTGATGTGAATGGGGGGGCCCGGCAGGAGGTGTGGGGGGACCGGATACAGTGATGTGAATGGTCGGGGAGGAGGGTGACTGGATACAGTGATGTGAATGGTCGGCCAGGAGGGTGACTGGATACAGTGATGTGGGAAAGGTCGGCCAGAGGGGTGACGGAAAACAGTGATGTAAATGGTGGCCAGAGGGTGACTGATACAGTGTTGTTAATGGTCGGGAGAGGGTGACTGATACAGTGATGTGAAGGTCGCCAGAGGTGACTGGATACAGAATGAATGTGAATGACTGTACAGGAAAGGGGGCGGGAGGAGGGTGACTGGATACAGTGATGTGAATGGTCGGGGAGGAGGGTGACTGGATACACTGATGTGAATGGTCGGGGAGGAGGGTGACTGGATACAGTGATGTGAAAGGGGTGGGCCAAGGGTACTGGTACAGTGATTGAAGGGTCGGGGAGGAGGGTGATGGTACAGAGGGAATGGTCGGCCAGAGGGTGCGGGATACAGTGGTAAAAGGGTCGGGGGGGGGGTGACTGATCAGTGAGGAAGGGTGGGCCCAGGGGGTACTGGATCAGTGATTGAAGGTCGGGAGGAGGGTGACGGGATACAGTATTGAAGGTGGGGGAGGTGGGCCTGGAAACAATGTGAATGGTCGGGGGAGGAGGGTGACGGAACATGATGTGAATGGTCGGGGGGGAGGGGGACTGGATACAGATTGAATTCGGGGAGGGGGGTGACTGGATCGTGATGTAATGGTGGGCCCGGGTCACTATCACTGTTTGGGAATGGTCGGGAGGAGGGGACGGAACACGATTAAATGGGGGGCCCAGAGGGTGCCCGATACAGTGAGGGAAAAGGGTGGCCATAGGGGGACGGGATACAGTGATGTGAATGGGGGCCAGTAGGGACTGGAACATGATGGAATGGTCGGGGAGGAGGGTGACGGATACAGTGATGTAAAATGGTCCCAGGGGTGACGGGGTTACAGGAGTGAATGGTCGGGGAGGGGGGTGACTGGATACACAAAGTGAATGGTGGGGGGGAGGGTGACTGGATACAGTGAGTGAAGGTCGGGGAGGATGATGGATACAGTGATGGAATGGTGGGGGGGAAAGGGTGACTGGATCCCCGATGTGATTGGCCGGGGAGGGGGGGTGATGGAACGTGATGTGAATGGTCGGGGGGGAGGGTGACGGGATACGTGTTTGTGAAGGCGGCCAGTAGGGTCCCTGGATAAGGGAAAGGTGGGGAGGAGGGGACTGGAAACAGTGAGTGAATGGTCGGGGAGGGGTGCCGGTACACTGAGTGAAGGGTCGGCCCGGGAGGGTGATAAAACAGGGTGAAGGTCGGCCAGTAGGTGAGGGATACATGAGGAAGGTCGGCCCAGTAGGGTGACGGGATAAGTGAGTGAATGGTCGGGGAGAGGGACTGGATACAGTGGGGTGAAGGGTCGGAGGAGGGGACTGGATACAGTGATGTGAAGGGTTTCGGGGAGGGGTGCTGGATACTGTTTTGGAATGGGGGGTGAGGTGGGTGCGGTACAGATGTAATGGTCGGGGAGGGGGGTGACGGGGATACAGTAGGAAAATGGTCGGGGGGAGGGTACTGGAACAGGTGTAATGGTCGGGGGGGGAGGGTGACTGGATACACTGTGTGAAGGGGTCGGGGAGGAGGTGCGGGGATCACTAAAGTTAATGGTCGGGGGGGGGGGGGTTGACTGGATACAGTATGTGAATGGGGGGGGAGGGGGGTTGACCGGGGAACACTGATGTAAAAAGGTCGGGGGAGGAGGGTGACCGGGATACAGTGATGTAATGGTCCCCCGGGGGGTGAGGGATACGTATTGTGAAGACGGCCAGGGGGGTTTGAAGGTACACGATGTGAATGGTGGGGGGGGGGGCGGGAACAGTAAATTTGAAAGGTCGGGAGGAGGGGAGGGATACAGTGGGGGAATGGTTGGCCGGGAGGTGACTGGATACAGTGATGTGAATGGTGGGGGAGGAGGGTGATGGATACACTGATGTGAATGGTCGGGGAGGAGGGAGACTGGATACGTGAGTGTGGTCGGGGGAGGTTACGGGATACATGATGTGAAGGTCGGGGGAGGGTGACGGATACTGATTGAAATGGTCGCCAGGGGGGTGACTGGAACACTGATGTAAATTTTGGTCGGGGAGGAGGGAGACTGGATACGGATGTGAATGGTCGGGAGGAGGTGACGGGGTACAGTGAGTAAATGGCGCCCAGGGGGGAACTGGTACAGTGATGGGGAAGGGGCGGGGAGGAGGGAGCTGGATCCTGAGTGTGGTGGGCCCAGGGGGAAGGATACGTAATCTGGCTTTTACAGCTTTTCTCTCCACTTATTGTAAAGTTCCTAATGTTTTGTTATTCTTCTCCCTTATGCAGAATCCTTCCTAATGTTAGTGCTATACACAATGGAGGCTTCACCTGTGCACTGAAGGAGATCCTGTTCAGTACTGGGGTAAACACTTGATGTTATCCATAACTCAACTGGCCTGGCATAAAGTGAATTTCAATGTGCGGTGAAACCAAACTGAATTTAGTCTGTCACTTGACAGCCCTGCAGCAACCATTCACCCTTTTATATGCCCTGACCCAGACAAGCAGATTAGCTAAATCTGTCCATGGCACAGTATGACCACCTATGCAAATGACTGGACCCGCCAAAGCAGGGTTGGGAGTTGGGACCCAACAACAAAACCCGATATTTTCCATATCACCCATATAAGAAAATGCCAAGAACCCACATTTCCCTTGCGACAAGCTAGATGCAAGGCTGTGCGTCTGTCTCCCTCTCCACAAGTTTCATTCACTTCTTCTCGGGAGCCATGTGCGAGTAGTAGGATTACCGTCCTCAAGTCCTCCTCCGCCGTGGCCCTCAACACCTGCTGCCCTAAGGGCAACTCTCGACAGGGCAGGGGTGCCAAGAAAAGTTTCTGCTCATACCTTGCACGGATCCAGCGTTCCTTTTCCTCCCTGAAAGTAACAGAAAGCATATTGATGGGTAAATTGAGACCCTGTAAAAGTGACATATTATAGGGGTTTGGGCTTTCCCAAATAAAGCCCCCCTGCTTCAATAAACAGTGTGTAAAATAGGACACAGGCCACAGGAGGAATTAGAAAAACTCCCCCCTAAATTGGTGGAAAATGCACGGGCCCCACGCCTAAAGGGGGAAGACACATAACTGGCAGTAAGCTACATTTTCATAATATTTTTAGAAGCTAGCCTTGTAAATAATCCAAATGAAAAACCAAAACCATATCTAAAATTTGTTAAAAAAGAAGTAATTTTATTCAAATGATACATTGCAAATTTTAAAAAATAAATTTTTAAAGGTGTTTTTCAGTTTTTTATAGCATGACACAAAGTTCTCACATAGGATCATCCCCTTGGGTTTTACAATATCATCTCTATCCCAAAAGGTCTTTTATTAAACATGGGATAAAAAAAAAGCCCTTTTGAAACCAAAAAACAAACAGAAAAGCCGCCAATCCTCACAAGATGACAGTAAATTAAAAAAATAACCATGCAGTGTAGGGAATTGGATGAAAGTGATATTCACTGGTAAATCAACAATCTGTATTGGCCGATGGTCTAACATGACACATACAATGACTGCCTAAAAAAATCATGTTTCCCTCTCTCATTTATGATATGGGGTTGCATGTCAGGTAAAGGACCAGGGGAGATGGCAATCATTACCTTACCAGTCAATGCACAGGGATACAGAGAAATTGTGGACACATTTTTATTTCAACAATAAAAATAGGATTGGTGATGAAGGCATTTTTCAGGATGATAAAGCATCTCATCGTAGAGTAGAGTGGTGCAGCTTTACTTCAGGAAAGACATATCTCAGTGCCAATGCCAACAAACCGTATGAGTTTGAATCCAATTAAAAAATTACAGAGAAATAACAAAATTAATAAAAAAAATTGGCTTAAAAAGACTAGGGGCAGATTTTTAAAAAATTTGGGCGTTTCCACGCCGTTTTTGGCGCATTTTAAAACAGTGAAAAGGCACCGAACGGGCCGACCCTATCAAAAATCTGGCATAGGAATACCTTGAATAGTAAAATAAAGACCTAAAAATGTTTTCCCCTTTTACCTCCATAACGAAATCGCTATTGAGGGGCATAGAATCATTTTCAATGTAAAAATGTTAAGCCCCTTTTAAAATTGTTTGATAAGCATGTGCCCGATAGGGGATTACATCTCACCAAAGAATTTTTTGCGCCGCCTTAGCATATCATTAGAAGGTAAGTAATGCCCCTCGAGGGGACACGCGCCGGAGGCCAAAAGCTTTTTATTGAAGTTAGAAATGCCCTAACATATATCTTTTTAACAATGATATGCGCCTCAATAGGCATTTGTTATGGAGGGCACATGCAATCATTTTTTTAAGTGCATTACAATGTGTCCCGGGCCCAGCATATAATCCCTAGTTTTGGGGTTTCGACAGTTCCTTTTCATCCAAAATAGGTGTCAAAAGTGGTTTTTGTGCAATATAGACCAAAAAAAAAAGGGTTGCGTGTTGGTAAAATGTCGCCCTATTTTTCACTGACTGGTTTTCATTGGAATTTTAAGTGGTTCAGTATTTAAATCCACACAAACCAATGTAAACCCGTCCCCCCTATCCACAAGCTCGATTTTCTGAGGGCGGGTTTTTTAAAACCCAAAATCCGACCAAAAATGGGGGATTATATATGTCCCGGCAAGTGGAGCCCAAAACCATGCGGAATGGGGGAAAAGAAATGAAAACCGATGTAAAAAAGATTTACAAATTCTGCGTGTAGGCACCGCTTAACAGGGTCCCATCCTGGAAAGCAGGTCTATCACCGCAGCTTGAGGTAGAATATTATTTATCGCTAGTAAGGTCTGAGCCTCAAATAATTTATAAGGTTATGTTCACACAGCGTTTTTCAACCCATTATACAATCCGGAAAACGATGCGTAAAATGTATCCAAAGACAAACCCAATGTGTGGTGCGTGTTTGCTGCAGCAGGGATGCAGCCTATAGTTTTAAATAGGCTCTCTGCGAAAAAAACATCAAAGTTTTCAAGACAAATTTTTTGAATGGATCCGAAAGACATGTAAACACTTATCGGAGATCACTCGTCTGAAACCCCATGCATGTTTTAAATTTAAAGCAAGAAGTCACAGCACATTGGTTTTGATGCGTATTTGGGGTTTATATAGGGTCCAAAACACAGACCCAAACGCGCATCTAAAACAGATCCAAAACGCTGTGTGAACATCCCCCAAGTCAAAAAAGCCTTTGGAGAGCAACTACACAGTAACTTGAATTTATTTTATTCCAAAAAGTTCAGTGAAAGACTATTTTCTGCTTTGTCTGTAATGTGCTCCACAAGGTAATCGTCTTCTAAGTGTAGCGACTCCATATTTTTTGCCGGGTGTTTCCGAACTATCAACAATGAACGGGTTAAACCCGTTAGGGGAGTGAGGGGGAGACCCCAGTGTCAGGGCCCCTGGCTGTGTTTACACTCTTGGAGGTAATCTAGTGTCAGGTTAGTTTAAATCCCTTCTAATCCCTCTGTGTAAACAGCTTCTCTAGAGAGTAAATCTGGATTAGCTTTACATGGCTTCCTGTACATGCAGAGCGACCCGGACGACCCACTCTCCCCGGAAGGGTCACAATGAGCTGTTAGCACATCACACAAGAGCCCGGGATCTATTACAGGAGGGGGGGGGCGGCAAGGAAAAACCCGTAAAGACCATCAAAGCCCTTCCAGTATGCCACTCAATACTCTTACCTGCCGGAGGGGAATGGCTTCCACACGGAGCTAATCGCCGGTCAGCAGCCACTGGAAGGCTCAGGTAGGCACTGGATACATTGGCTCTTTTCTAAAAGAGACCTTATCTGATTCACCCAAAAAACTGAAGAAGCCAACACAATGGAATGAGAAACCCCCAGGCACGAAGGAACCGGTCTCATTGTCCCACTCACTGACTGTTGCCTTTCCTACATCACACTTCAAATCTCGACCACTACTGATGTGGAAGTGTTGCAGCGTCCACCGGGGTCGGGGCACGTAATGATGGAGCAACAGGTTTCGTGGTGCAGTAGATGTTACTCCCTCGCCACCCACAACCAGACCTTCCCCCATAATAAAGTATCACTGCATTATGTACAACTATTTGGGGTGGGAAAATAATATACATTTTTTATTTTCCACATAATAAATCTTGATCAAATAAATAAAACATTTTTGCAATAATGCAGATTGGATCCTAAAAAAATCCAAAGGACCCACATTACAAACCCAGCACTACCAGACTTTTCACATTTAACCACTCTGGTACCGTGAATACCTTTTTCCCTGAAAATAAGACATCCCCCTGAAAAAAAGATTCAGGTTTGGCGCTTAGCTGTGTTTTTGTGAAAAAACTACAGTTTAAAAAGGGCCCGGGTTACACGGCTTATGCCGAAAATTTTCGGGGACGGATTTTGCCGCTGCCGGGCACGGGGGGGGGGGGGGGGGGCAGCTCGCCGGCCCCTAACATCATTTGTTCACGGGCCCCGTCACGCCCTAAATAAAGGTTTTTCACTTTCCCCCCCCGCCCGGCGAATTCAACCCACAGAAAAAGAAGAGAGAAACCATATTCTCATGAGAACTGTGGATACGGAATGGCGGGACGGATTCCAGCCGACGCAGCGCAAAATGACCCGTACGGCTGAAATCGCGCCCAAAAAAGCCTTTTGAACGAGGGGTAATACTGTTGAGTTTTGTTCAACAATTAATGTAATTCTTTTTAAGAAAAAACATCCCCAAAAAAAGTCTTAGCTCATCTTTGGACAAAAAATTAATATTTGGACCGGGGCTTATTTCGGGGGAAACAGGGGGGATTGCAAATATTTTAGCAATTCTTCGGCTATGTACTTACATTACAGGATTTACTGTCAGATTTTTAAGCGGATTCATATTAGAACTGCAAAAAAACCCAAAGTAAATACACCCTAAAATCCGAGCTGTAGTCTAATGAGGTCAGATTTTAAATCCAAAAACTTAGAGCATGTTGTATAATCCGTCATATTTCACTTGAAAACGGCGGATTATTGTACTATTCAATTGAATGGGATGCACGAAATCCAAAAACCGCAGCAAAAATAATGGAGCAAAACCCGGTAAAGAAAACGAAAACCAAGTGTAAAATACTGATAAGATTCTGATTGGAATCCACAAAGTATTTTATCCTCTGTCATGTGCATGAGGTCTTTTTATGTTTTAAAAGGCACAGACTGCGCCCCCCCCTCCTTCCCTTTTATTTTTTTTTTAAGGCCACATGCATGAAAACTGTTTTGGCTAAAATCATTTTTTGCCCCTGAACTTTTGGGGAAAAAGTGAGTTTTAGCCAAAAGGGTTCATAAATGTGGCCCTTGTGTTATTAGGGTGCTTTTACACAATATGTTTTTTGGTTGTTTTTTTTTTTTTTTCAGAAATTACAACACTAAATTTCTGTGCCTTTCGCACAAAAAAAAAAGCATCAAAAAAAGAAAAAAAAAAAAAAACCCCCCCCGTGCTTTTTTTTTTTTTTTTGTGCAGAAAAAGGCACAGCAATTTAATGCTGTAAAATTTCGCACAAAAAATGCACCAAAAAAAATACTGTGGAAAGCACCCTTAGGGTAATTGGATCCGTGTTTTGAACCCTAATGGACCAAAAGCCATCTAACAATTGCAGTTGAATTTTTCTTTTCTTCAACATAAAACAAGCATCGGCGTTCAGACGAGAAAAAAACGCCGGGGTTTTTGTTTACATGGTCTTTTTCGGATTGGGCATGGCAAATCCTTTACCATTTGACCCCAAAAGTCGCCCAATTTAAAACTGTTTCATTTCGGGTTTTTAACCCCAAAAAGCATCCAAAATCGGCCCCCTGCCTGTTGGATGCATTTTGGGTGCGATTTTTCACAGCATTTTGAATACGCTTTGGGGGTCCACAAAAAGATCCAACACGCCCAGTTTTAACAAACCCCCTTTCTTTTCCCCATGGAGCTCTTTTGGTGTGTTTCTGACGCGTTTTTGAATGTGTTTTTTGTGCAGGAAGGCAAAAGCAGTTTTAAAGCTGTATATTTTTTGTTAAAAAAAAATGCACCCCAAAAAAAGCATAATTTTAAATACCCTTTCTGTATTTTTCTGGGCTAAATGTATTAAAAAACCCCCTGTACAGCTCCCTTTAATTAATATAAATAATAATCATAATTCCCGAAAAGGAAAAAAAACAAAAGATTCTCATGGAAAAAAACTTTAAACAAATGAAAGGTTTAAAAGTCAAAAATCTTCCTTTTCATTTTTGTACCATTTTTTTGTTTCATGGGTGTAACAGATAACATGGCGGATGACACTTGGTGGATTAGCTTTGTTCACATAGAAGCAGCTCACTATCGTTTTAGTATAATTACAGAGAAGACAAATACAAATATATAAAAACTACAATTTTACGCGGGGGTCCCCGGAAAAGATGTCACCCCTTTTGGAATTGAACTTTTAGGGGGGTTTTGGGGCCCCAGCGCAAGGAAATTTTTACCCATTTCCAATTTTGCTTACAGCAAAGGAGAACCGGGAGGAAGAGGAGTCGGAAGAGGAGTTGGAGACAATATGAGGGGGGGAAGCCTCTCTTTGGGAAGGGGGAGAGCCAGTTATGGCCGGAAGTATTTTAAACAGATGGCTGGTTTGGGGGGTTTCCTGCTTTCCCGCACTAGGGTAAGGGTTGCTAAGGAAAAGGGGGAAGAAGAAAAAGGGACAGAAATGGTGAGAGGGTGTACATGCTACAAACGAGCAGGGTAACCCCAAAAACTAAAATCTATATATTCAGCCTCTATCCCCCTTTACGAATTGGGTACTTTTTTAATTTTTCCCTAAAGAACTATACCCTTTAGCATTTTTAAAAAGAAAAACCCCCGAAAAGCTTGAGGAGCAGTTGCACTAGGCAGAGCGATCGGTAATAGATGTAGGAGCAGTACAGTGTCTGTGTTATATTGAGGTGTCCCTGACTACTCTGAGCCGCCTGCCCCGCAGCGCTCCGCAGCTCACTTACAGAGCACACAGAAAGGTGGGGGAGGTAAAAAGGGAATTTTTTGTACTAACAGGGGGCTCTTGCACAAAACTATCCCAAGGGACCTGAAAACAATAAAAATCAGTGTTTTACCAACCTGCGGAATGTTTTATGGAGCTCAGAGAAAAGCAAAACAATTTATGATTAAATTAAAACAAATCTAATTTGCCTTAATTTCAAAGGGTATTTAGGCCTTTTTGACACACGGGAAAAGCCGAATGGCAAGGACAAAAAAACACGCTGCCGCTTTACGCAGGGCTCCCCTTCACATACAAGAAACATCAAACACCCCATACAAACTTTCAACTTGGGTTTCCAAAATTTGGAAATGAATAAACCAATTTTGAACACTAAAAAAAGAAGAGGTTAAAATTTTCCACATTTTAAAATTTTTGGTAAGGGAAACAAAGGGTTTTTTTTTTACACCTATCCTCCAATGATCGTGAAAATACCGCAAACCAACCCTTTCCCCACGGTTTTTCAATTTTAAAGCCTGTGTTTGGGCCTCAGGCCCCCCTGGTTGCACTTAATTGAAAAATAAAAATAGCAAAAGGTTTGCATAAACCCCAAAAAATGCCTCTATCAGAAAAATATGAATAATGGCAGCACACCCAGATTATAAAAAAAAAACCTCTCTGTACCCATTGCATTCAGAATGGACTGCAATTTTCAAGGATCATCAAATGTACAGTAAACCATGCTTACAAATGCTTTAGATTTTTTAAAAAATATTTTTAGTAGAGTAAAATAAAAAATTTATGCAAAATTTTTAAAAGTGTTCTCCAAATCTCAAACAAAAAAAGGAAAAAAAGCACCAATTTTTATAAAAGTAAAAAAGAAAAAAGAAAAATGTACCCCCCAAACTTCTGACCACCCTTTAAACCTAGCGGTCCTCTTCTGTTAATATGGCATTGGGGACCCTGATGGGGTTTCAGTCCAAACAATGGCTTTAGGGGTCACATATCATTCCAATGACATCACTGCCCATCCCGATTTAAAGAGGGCAATGGAACGGCATTTGACCGTGGAGGCCATCGATTGGGATGTAGCGGCTTGCGATGGGGTAGTAAAAAAGCCCGGAAGACCTTTTCCCGAGCTTAAAAGGGTGGATGGAAAAAAATTTGGGCCAAAAAAAAGGTTTTTATTTTTTTTTAAAACCAAAAAGGGCTCTTTTTTTTTTTTTTTTTTTTTTGGGAAAAATAAAACAATCCCTTAAAATAATCAGTGAGAAATCCCTTTTGGGAAACACATATCACATAGAGGGGAAAAAGACAACCTTGGGCCCCTGAAGTCCCTGTAAACTTCACCCCTTTTGGGGACCCCTAAGGGAGACATGGGCCCAACATTTGGGAACCAAGGTTTTTTTGGTCCTAATTTTTCCAAACAAAACCACTTTTTGACCCACATTCTTGTTGTTAAAAGAAAATGCATAAACCAAAATAGGGGCATTAAAACCGACACTTTTTAATGCGCCTAAATATGGGGGCACTTTTGCGCCCCCCGTTTTTCCCAAAGCGCCTATTGAGGGGCCCTTAAAAAATGTTATCGGCTCTGTCCCGGGGAAATTTGGGCCCTATAGGGGCATTACAAAAAACTACCAAGATTTTTCTATGGGCCCCCAGTTGGCAATGCGCCTTTTTTAATGCGAAGCGGGCCCTTTTTTTTTTTTTTTTTAAAAATTTTCACTGGGTTTAAATTTCGCCCAAAAATGGGGATGGATAAAAGCCACTTTTTTTTGGGGCATAACGCCCTAAAAAAATTAAAATTTTTAATCACAAAGTAAAAAATTTTGGATCTTGGCGGCCCTGGGGGCAGAGATGGGGTCTTTCCCCGGAGAAGTTTTGGGTTTTTTTGCCTTGGGGTTTTATGCATTTACCAGTGGGGAGGCTGGGGTTAAAGCCTTTTCTCCCTCCCTTTAACCACAGTTTCCCCACCCTTTTTTGAACTTGAAAAGGACCCAAAAAATGTTTTTTCAACCGTACTAACTATGTAACTAAAGGGATTCTCGGGTTTACAAAACTTCACATATCTTATCTTAAAAGTCTAAGCCTGTAGAAAGGGGTTCTTGGTTCAGAATCCTCAAGTTGAGCGATTACAAAGAATGCCTCTCACCCTGTGTTACAGAAGACAACCCCTTGGGTTATAAATTTTTTTCGCAAAAATTTTTTCCATAAAAATTTCAGCTTAAAAATTTGTTAAAGGGGTCCAAGCAGGGCCCCCTTGTGATCACTTTTTTTTAAAAAGGGCCCTTTTTTTTAAAAAGTAAGGGGTTGTCCAAACGGAAAAACCCCTTTAAAGATTCCATGAAAATATCAGCCATTTTCCCAATAAAATAAAATGGCTCTGGGCTATACTTGGAACTCCCATAAAACAGAATGGTGAGAAGTGCAAAAGTGTGACCACCCCTTCAATTTTGGGGGTTGACAAATTTTAAAACCCCTTTCCCGAGGAAAATTTTTAAAAATGTTAAATGGCGTTTTTTTGGGAATATATAAGGGTACAGTTGTTTAAACCCCTTTTGGGATTGGATATACCTGCACCCGTGTTTACATGCAAATTTTTTTAAAATAGCAAAATTTAAAAGGTTTTCATCCCAAGCAGACCTTTTAAGGATCCAGTTTTTATCCCAAACGCGTTTGGGATGGGTTTTTCTTATAAAACCCCCGATTTTGTTTAAAATTGTCATTTAAAAAGTTTTTTGCTACAAAAAAGGGAAAAAAAAGAAGTTTGGAAGTTTTTTAAAATTCCCTTTTCCCCTTTGGGTTTTCCCTTGGGCCCGGGCAAAACCTATAAAAGGGCCCTTCCCCAAAATTACGAAAAAAGGGTAGGGGTGTAGGTTTGTTCTTTAAATTGAATTTTTATGTTAGTTTGGGAAATAAAAAAAATTTTTTTATTAAAAAGAAAATCCCCGCACAAAGGGTTTCTTTTTTTGTTTTTGGGTAGTGCAAAGGGGAAAGGGGTTTTTCATTTTTTTCGGGTCTGTGCCCCTGTTTTTGGGTTTCATCTCATTTTAAAACCCCATGTTTCAGCTGTTTACTCTGGCACTTTCGTTTCCCACAGCTACAAACGCAGTGGAACAAAGAACAACAAGGCCAACCCCCTAAGTCCCCAGTTTGTAACCAAGGGGGGGCCAGATGTAAGTCCCCCGAACATTGTAAAATCCGGGGGCCCGCCGTTTTTTCCCGGGTTTCCCGAAATAAGGGAAGGGGGTTTCCCGAGGTTGGACTTGCACCAATTTTAAAATTTGATGGGGAAAAACCCCATTGAATGTCATTAAAAATTTAAATAGCAGGAACAAAAACTTTAAGGTGACCAATTTAAACCCGACTCCTGCACTGGGCTAAATCCTTCCAAAAAATCTTTTCCCAAAGACAAAGCGAACAACCAAACTTTTTTAAAAGGGGAAAGGAGCACTTCCCTTATGAAGAGAGGTCCGTAGAATTGAAAATTTTGTCATGGGGAAAAGACGGTTCGGGGGGGGGGCCCTGAAAAATTTTTTAAAAACTAATAATTGGGGCCCTACAAAAAGTATGGGGGAAAAATTAAATTTTAAGAAGTCCCCCAAAAGGGACATTCCCTTCACTAAGAAAAAAGGATTCAATCTTTCCCGAGGAAAAGCGTTTTTTCACTGGAAAACCCCGTAAATCTGTGGAAAAAGCCCCCCTGAGGGGCTGGGGCACAGCAGGGAACTGTAGACATTTTTAAGGGAAAAGGGTTAGAAAATAAACCCACCTTGAAAAAAAAAAAGAATAAAGAATTCCCTTTTGTAGCTAAGTAAAATTCTTTGGGTCCTGGCTGGGGGGGCTCGGGGTCAGAGAAAATGGGTCTCCACTGGAGCAGATTGGTTTTTTACCCTTGTGGGTTTTCAGGGCATTTACCAGTTTGAGGCTTGGGGTTTAAAGGCCTTTTCCCCCCTCACCTTTTACCCACATTTTCCCCACCCTTTTTTTTTAACTTGGACACGGTCTTTTTTGAACTGTACATGTAATCTTTGACCCTAAAGTACGTATTTAAACTATAATTTCTATACATTCATTTATTGTAACGACTCCTAAATCTTGGGAAAAACACCCGCCACAAAATCTCACAACAAAAATTACAAACTGGTTTTCTCCTCTACAGCAGAATTTAGGTACCTCCCCAAAACCTTTTGGGGATGTATAGGCCAAACCCCCCAGAAAATCAAAAAAGAAATAAAGGGTCATTTGAAATCTTGATTGTTATTCTTCTTTTTCCAACTCCCACTACCCCCTCCAAATTATTCCCCCTTTGTGAGGGGAAAGGGGCAAGGAATCCCCTGGGAGCATTAAATGAAAAAGAGAGAAAGCGCGCAGGAAATTGGGCAGCTCGTTAGAGAAGCGGAGAACCAATCAGGACAAAATTTAAAGTATTTAAGAAGAAATTAAATCTATTTTGGCTAATTTTTAATCAGTGCATACTTTACAGATGGATTAGAATGCAGAATCCAATTATGTCAGACATTACGGCTACACTGGACTTGCAGCCCTCATATGGGGGGAAAGGGGAAAAAAAGGGGGGGGGGAGGGAAAGGGAAAAAGGGGGGGCCCAAAAGCGGTTTGGGAAAAAAAGGACAGGCGGGGTTAAAATGAACCTTTAAACTGAAAGATGTTTTTTTTAAAAGAAAATGGAAAACCATTTAAAAAACTGTATAAATAGGATCATTGGAAAAATTAAAAACACTTATAAATTTTTAAGAACCCGCTACTTGGCTGAAAGTGTAAAAACTACAAAGGCAAGAATATGAAAAAGTCAGTCAAAGGTGACAAGAAGACTGTAATTTATATGGCTACAATGCGGCCACACATGTAAAGACAAGCTGAGCAGATTGATATATAGCTCTATGGGAAAAGTTTCAGTAGAACTTGCATTTTATTCATTTAAATTCTTGCTTATTCTGGGAGTCCAGAAGGCAGCGCTATCAAAGATTGGCAGCCTTCCTTGTATCAGCTGTCAGTCACTGACAACACCACCCACTGGACTCCTTAACCCAGAATAAGCAGGAATTTAAATGCATAAAGTACAAGTTATGCTAAATCTTCTCCCACGGAACTATATATCAATCTGCTTAGCTCCCCCTGTTCTATAAATGCTACCAGCAAATCACATAGCACGATCAATGGGAACAAGTTCCCTTAAGAGGGTCTCTGTCCTCCGCAACAAAGATAAGCTTCTCAAAATTGTAGGGAACACTTAAATGAGACGTTCTCCAAATATATTGCGTTTCGTCTTCCCTCTTTTTCTTTTGTTCAAAGATCTTACAAATGATTTATAATCACCGCTTCCTGCGGCTCTCACTTCAGGTTTCCCCAACGTAACCGACCCCTGTGTTACTCTTTCTTCACCCTGCCTGTTTTGTTTCCATCTGATAGCAGGAGTGATGGCACGCACAGAACTCCTGGACAGATTGAGAGCTTGTTTACATCTGAATTAAACCGGATTGAACACGGATTGCAAGGTAAGACATCTACACATCTCTTCCCACAGAATAGCCTGCTACAACCTGACGAATACAATGCTTTTCCTGCCCCCATTATCGTCAAATCTCCTAACACTCCACACACGTTAATGCTTATCCCATACTTTCCCCTCTCTGGACTAATGGAGCTCAACATCTCCCCTGCATTCTACCCCCCCGCGATCACCTGTCTGCTGCCACCAACCCTCTTCCCCACATGTTATTGCCCTCCGTACCCAAAACAAAACCCAGCCAACAATGTCCTTTCTACTCCCGCCCCCATCTCCCCTCTCACTTGCTCCTGTCTGGCTTCAGCGGGAGACATATCCCCCAACCCAGGGCCCCCACAGCACACTCCCTACCATCATCTCTCCTGCTTTTGCACAATTCCACCACTACAAATTCCGATAAACCCCTTCATCCTAAAGCACATCCCTCGACCCCTGCTCCCCCTATCCCTCTCCTTAGGAGCTCTCTAGGAATGCATGCCGGCCTGTAATGGTAATAAACTTTTCCTACATACATGACTTGTTCATGCGTCACAGCAACTTCATACTCATCCTCTGTCTTACTGAACCTGGGTGAACGCCCCCTCTGACTACTGTCTCCCCCCTGCCCCGCACTCTCTCCTCAGCGGGCCTCCAAACTAACCCCACACACCCCTCGCCCCTGGTAACGCAGGCTGAGTGTACAAGCCCTCCTCCTGTTCCTGAACAACCTCTTGTTTTCCTTTGTCCCACTACCACCACTCTGCCCTTACCCTCACAACTCTCCTGCCTTGTGAGGTGCACTCTGTCCGCTATCTACAACCCCCTTAAACCTCCCAAGTGGCTGTTATCTCACCAGAACACCCCACGGCCCTGTCATCAACAACCTTTTCTCTCCACCACCTTCTTCTTCCTGGCTTCCTCCCACTTTCTTTCCACCGACAAATCCCCAACAATCTCATGGGAGACTATCCGTATCCCACTTCGACAACGACCCCACTACTGACTTCCACAAACTCCTTTCACACTGCTCCTCCTTCGACCTACTCCCCAGTGTACTCTCAGCGAGCCACACATCAAGTATGGATCACAACACTGGAGCCTCATTCTTCAGCCCGCCTCCCTGCCCCATATACTGACGCTCTCAAACTACCCCACTCCCTCTATCTGACACGAACCTGTTTACCCTTCTCCACATCCACTCCACCCCACCCCCTTCTTCCTCCTTGTCCTCATATCCAGTACACCCCGCAGGGAACCTACAAAGGCCTCAACCGTCTCACTCTCTCTGACTCTCTTCGCAACCTCTTTCAACATCTCCTCATTATAATGACCCAGCACGCAAGCCACCAGCATTTCTACAACCCACAACACCACCACCCTCGGACTCAGTCGCTTCCTACAGCACACACACACATAAACCTCAAAGAATCAACAGACAACCCTGGCACACAGACTCCACTAAACCGAACTTAGCGGCTTTCCAGAATTGCAGAACCGCCGCTGGAGAGAACCACTCGCGCCTCCGACCGATGACTTTGGCCTCATACAAAAAATCATCTCCACAATACATTTAAACTGCACTCACCTCAATCCGATAACAGGACTATATTTCACCATCCACATATCCTCCCTGTCCCACACACCCCAGACAATTATTCCTCGACCTTCAACTCTCTCCTCCGCCCTACACAAGCACCCTCCCTCCCCATGCCCTCCTTTCAGCGAGCAACACGACTTCTTGCCATTCACTTCCTCCAAAGATTCCAACCACATCAACGAAAGCTTTAGGGCCCGCAGCCTCCACCAACCCCCTCCGCTCTACTCTTGCTAACTGCTCTCTTCCCCCCTTAACTGCTTCCCCACTGTCACTCAAGACAACCTATATCCTCTCTAATACAGATCCAAATGCCAACTCACCACTACACTGTAGTCTGACCCACTGCGCATCCCTAACCCCCATCCCCCAGACCTCAGTTCTATCTATCATCCCGCCCCTCACCCATCTCTTCAACGCATTACACCTAAGAAATCCACTCTGGCATCTTCCCTTCCGAGCCTTTAAACATCTACTATCACGTCCAATGCCTTCTAAAAAACACAACCCTTTGACCACCTCCTCTCTGTCGAAACTATCTGCCCATCTCACTGCTCCCTCTTTGTTCCAAACTCCTCGGACAGCACGTCATATCCTTTCGCTGGTCCTCCCCCAGACCTTCTCCTCCAACTCTCAGCCTTGACCCACTACCATCTAGGTTTCCCGACCCCCACCCACTCTACGAAACCGCCCTATAACCAAGGTCACCAATGTCCTACGCAACTGCAAGCCTCAACGCCACTACCTCTTGTGCTTCCTCCTGCATAGACCTGTCCCTCGTCGCTTTGACACTGAGTTTTTGACCAGCTCCCTCCTGCTACAAAATCCCTCTTCCTCCCTCGGCATCACTGTACTTGGCCCTTTCCTTGATCTCCCTCGTACCACACTTAGATCGGAAATTCAGCGACCTCACATTCATCGCTCCACCTGCCCCTCCCACCGACCGGACACCACATCTGTTTGTTGTAGTTCCCTCCACGGTCGGTCCTGGGTTTCTCTAACTCTTCTCGCTTCAACTCTTTGGCCTTGGGTCGAGCTCATAGCCATCCCAAGGCTTCCATTACCACCCTGTATTCTGACGAAACCCAACTTTATATCTCCGGCCCAGATGACCACCTCTCATGACTCTCCCGTGAACCCTGACGGACTGTCCTCCCCTTTCCTCCTTCCTTACTCCTCAGGTCTCCTAAAACTAAATGTGGAATAAACATAACTCATCAGCTTTCCACCATCCAAACTCTAATCACTTGGCCCTTTATGCCTCTCTATCTCAGTCCAACGGCTGTACACTCTCACCCTGTTCCGCAAGCTCGCTGCCTGGTGGGTAATTCCTCGACTTACCAGCCTCTATCTTTTCAAACCAAACATTCCAAAACTCACCTCGTGCCCTCAGCCTCCACCTAGAAAAATCTCTCTCAGAAGTGCATTCGCCTCATCCTCTCACTATGACACTACAAAAAAAGGCTGGTCCATGCCCCTTCTGTCTTCTCCCTCCTAGACTACTGCATACATCCTTATCTCTGTGCCATTCCCATCTAGCAACCACTTTTCCCCCCACCCTTCAACACTATTCTCAACTACTGCTGCCCTTCTTATCCAACTCTCTCCCCTCTACACTCCTCGGCCTCTCCTCAACCCCTCTGATTCCCGAATCTCCTTCCACTGGCTCTCCCCTCCGTTGCCTACAGCGAACTTAATTTCAAGTTTGCTAACTATGAACGTACAAAGGCTCTCTCCATGACCTCAGTCTCCTCCATACATCACTAGCCCTATGATTTCCAAATTATCTTCCCCTCACGCAATCTCCGCTCCTCACAGGACCTTGTCCTCACTGCTCTCGCCCTATCAGCTCCTCACACAAACCTCTCCAAGACTTCTCCCGTGCTTCACCCCACACCCCAGGAACTCACTGCCCCAACCACAACAGACTCTCCTCCACTTTCACCAGCTTCAAAAGCACCTCGAAAACCCATTTCTTCAGGCGTTGCCTATAACCTATCAATAACCCTGCTGTCACTACACCCTCCACATACAAGTGATCCTTACCCCTCAACCAACCTGTCTCTTTCCCCACGCCATTGTTAGATTGTAAGCCCTCCGGGACAGTGTCCCTCGTCCCTCTGTCGTGCCAATTGTACATTCATCACTTATTATCACCTGTACACGTTTGACTAGGCTTGTGATATGCAACCACACTCGAATGTTACAGCGCGCCTGGAACCCAATGGCGACTCTTAAAATAAATAATAATAATAATAATAAATAACCTGTCATTCACTACAAAAGACTAATTACTCTACTGATAAATCATTAACTTTGATAAGCTTCCAAACCTCATAGAAGGTACATTAGCATAATCTAGACTAATAAACATAATAAACGAGAGAAGTCCTGAATACACAGAGCTCTTAAATCTTAACTTAACGAGACAAGCTTGACCAGCGAGTGACAGAACAAACCAGCTTATTTCATTCATGCATCCCAATGAAACAAAACCCTTTAAGACAAGAGACACCTGTCACATAGTTTTATGTCACCCTTGCTGAGAGGACAGCACAATCTAGTGTCAGAACTGCTGTTTTTCCAGCGCTGCTGTCCCTTATTCTCGTTTAAGATGTCTGTAGTCTCGTTAAGAGTATTATGGTGCTCAAATCGCACTTTTCAGCAGAAAAGTGTTCATGAAAAAGAGTCATTTTATACCCGCCGCCACACTAAGGCTACACCCACCACCCACCACAACTATAAACTATTATTTGAAATAGAGTAGAAATATCATGTGAATAACCTGCCAGTGGGCGGGGCTAGCATCTTGGTGGGCGGCCGGGGGGCCAACACCTGCTCATTGAATATAGCGATTTGAGCATGTAAATACCTCTATAAACTACAGCCTCATAAAGAATAAGTGACACAGCGACAGGAAACAGCATTCTGACCACTAGCTGGTAGCTGTCCTCCAGTAAGGGGGGCAAAATACCCAATTACTGACAGGTTCCTCTTTAACAGTCAAACTGGGTTAACTTGATCACCATAACATATTATTATTACATCGGACATCGACTATGCTGGATTGTGAAACCGTTTCCTGCCTAGCTCATCATGCATAGACTGATACTAAAGAGAACCTGGTCCCCATAGTGTTAAAGCCCCCCTTTTGCTTGAGACAGCAGTCAGTAGACCTTCTGTTTTCCAGCTTGCTTCTGAGACCCTTATTTCTATATGATCCTAGTAGTTTTAGGATCATTTACAACCCCTCAAGAATATTATTCATGACCCAAGTTACCCACGGCTCCCGCCACACGGCAAAGGCTAAACCTATTCAAAGTAATAGGTTTAGTAGTTGAGGTGGGCGGGGCTAGGCCTCAGTGTTGCAGGGTTTGGGAACAAAAAATTGGACCCGTCATCTTCCATTTCTCATTTCTGCTTGAAAACTGGGGGCAGATTTAAGCAGTAAATACTCGACAAACTACTGGAATCTTACAGACAAAAATGGACCACAGCGCTGGAAACAGCACAGTCTGACACTAGCTGCTGCTGGTGCTCAGCAAGAGGGGGTATAAACTATGTGACAGGTTCTCTTTAAAGCAGAATTAACTACTGTGTGGTTTTCCAAGCAGCCAGGCCTTGGGCTTTTGCTTTTTCTTGTCCTACCTTGGGATTTTAAAGCGAATCAAGAATAACAGGTATGAAATAGATTTCAATGTTCTGGTTGAGCTGAAGATTGCAGTGCCATCATTGAGTGACTAGACTCTGGACATGTTTTCCACCTTTATTCAACAGCAGAACTGGCCCATAGGTTATGCACTGCATGAATAGAAAACAGTCCTGAGAGGGATGCGACCAAAAAATGCGAATATATCAAACACAAAATCTTAAGGTAACCAGGACACAAATGATCTAAAAGCATATTAGGATCCTGTGATAATGTGCCACACAGTTCCCATCTGCACCAGATTCTCTACTAATAGGCAGCCTCTATAGCATGCATCTTAGTTGTTTTTCATGGGAAAAATCCTGTTCAGGTACCTATTGGTTCCAGTCCCGAAGATGGTCACCTCAAGTTGGAGAAAAAAAGAAAACCAGGACCCAAAGGGGTAGGTAGATTGCGTCACTGCGGTCATTTTGGGACAGATTCTGCACAATCCTGTGGAGTGCATTATAAACAGAAGCCATAATATCTGAGCAAAGCCGAATATGTGCAGCCAATTATAACACATTCTGAATATATCTCAGAATATCTGATGGCATGAAGTACAATCGTCCATTAAGTATGATGAGCACAGACTCTTCTTATAGAAACAACCTTTTATTTCCAATACTCCACTAAAAACTGCTATATATCACAAATGGAGCAGAGGCAGATATAAGGGGATCCACTGCCTCATTACTCCAGCTCCTGTTCTTGACCACTCCTGACCGTAGCTTTACTATGATTACAGACCAGGTGTGGGCTTTTATACTACCAATATATGGATCACGCAGCCCTGTTAGTGCATTAGTATACAATGGAGCACACTAAATAATAGATCAACTTGTAGCGAGGAGTATAGGGAATAAAAGGCTGGTTTTGTGCTGGCCTCTTCTCATGGCCAACAATGCGTTATCAGGTCGAGTGTGTTTAAAAGATCATAGCTTGATCACGGCGAAAGGTGAGCTGTTACTATATACTACTCCTATATTGTTTTGGTGAGACCTAAATGTGCAAGACAGAGGCGTAACCTATGAAGCTTCCTGGCCTCGCGATGCAATGAATGAAATAGGGCCCCTCAGTTAGCATGTGTCTTTACAATACTGGTGTCTTCTTATGTAGCAGAAGGGCTTTTTGGGCCCCCTCAGACTGTTAGGCCCCGTGGCGTCTGCTAGCTCTGCACCCCCTACAACTATGCCCCTGTGTGTAGAAAACAATTAGGGCCCGTTCACACGGCACAGGACAAATACCGGTCGGTTTATCCGACCAGTATTCGTCCGGTTTTTGTGCTGTGCACACGGCCGCAGGGGGACGGCTTTTCTCCGTGATTATCAGAGAAAAGCCCTCCCCCTTCCCATTCACTTGTTCATATTCGGACGGAAGAATGAACAAGTACAATGTTTCTCGGACCACCTTTTGAAAAACTGCCGGGCGGAAAACCTGTGCAGTGGGGACTGCTGCACGGGTTTTCCATCGCGGCCTGTGTAAAAGTTTGCAGTCATTTTTTCAGACGGTTTGCAAAACCGCAAACCGTCTGAAAAACCTTCCAAAAACCGGTGCCGTGGGGACATAACCTTAGGGCATGTCCCCACAGCAGGTGCTTCAGCCGGTTTTACAGACAGTTTTCGGTTTTGAAAGCCGGCTGTCAAACTTTAACATGGACTTTAATGGAAAATCTATGCAGGGGTCCCCGGAAGGTTTTTTAGACCGCCGGCAGTCTGAAAAACATTGAACATCCCGCTTGGTTTTCGGGTGGAACATGAACGTGTGAGGGCGTAGGGGGGGATTTGCTCCACACACCGTGGAGAAACGCCGTCCTACTGCGGCAGCGTTTACAGCTCCAAAACAGAGCAAATACCGGTCGGATAATCCAACCTGTATTTGCGCTGTGCTGCGGAGCCGCCTCCTTATATGCCCACGTCCTTGTTTATTAAAAATACAAAGTTCTGTTTTCCGTTCTTCTAATACAATGTGCTGCCCTTCATATAACCAATGTAACCAATGTAAATGACTAACATAAAAATGGATGCACATGCCTCAATTGTTTTTCTAATCAATAATGTGTACTAGTATTTATACCAGGTTTTGTCGTAGGCGTCTCCACACGTCCACCAATCACTGTGCGATAGCAGTTGGATCTATTAGAGAGATTTGCCCAATAGATGTGTGAATCTCCAGAAGTAGCACGGGCAATGTGTTTTAGATGTTTTAGCGCTGTCAGTCCACGCTACAAGTGAGAGCTCTTGAAGCTGCAAACTCGTTAGAATGGACTTTCATTTGCATCTATTTTAACCAAGATTAGAAATGATGTTTTAGCAGACTCTATCTTTTTGATGCTGGATTAAACAGGATGTGCTCCATTGAGGTATGATTGGCTTTAAACCCGGAGTCCAGCAGGTTTCTCCGTGCATCATCCTTTCAAGGGACCAGGATTACAATTCACGGCACGGTGAATGATGATGCCAAGGGCAACAGTTATGAAACGGTTTTGGTCTAAAACTCACTTTTTTCCCCGTAGGTTTCTACGGGGAAAAAAGTGAGTTTTAGAACAAAACCGTTTCATACAAGTGGCTTTTTTGAAACAAGTTTTTTTTAATCGAGTTGGAGCAGACGCCTTGAATTGACCAGTGTGTATCAGATGCTTTAAACACCCCTCTAATGGAATCGTGTCTGCAGTGCAAAAAAACAACCACCAGATGGCTCCTTCTTCATTCATGCAAACATTTAGTATCACTGTCACTTTCCTGGAAGACGATTCATAAGTTTCTGTGTCCAGTTTTCAACTTTCTTCTCAGAGTTCATTCTATGGATTTTATTGAAGTCTGAATTCTAACTAATTCCACAGCACTGTCTGTACCAGGCTAGAACAGATTTCCTTTAATCTCAACTGATTGTTATAGTAACACAAACATAATCCCCCATTGTCATCCCTGCAGAATAGATATAACTATATATTCTGACAATAGGATTGATCTATTCATTTCTGATTGTTAAAGAGGTTTTGCCACGAAGTAAACTTGACGTGGGAAGCTTGCAAATGAAATAATAAACATTTTTACCATTCATTACGATTAAAAATTCTGCACCGTTTTTGCTTTAGCTTCTCCTTTAGTGATCCACTGTTTACAGTTCGTCTCCAGGGGATACGACCAGGACTGAGGAGCTCTCAGCCCTGGTCGCACATGCTCAGACACCTCTCCTCTCAGGCAGCTACTGAGTGTTCAAACCCCATGTTACTCTACTCCCGTCCTCTGTGCTCCTTAGTGATTAGCCAAACAGTGCAAATAAATAAAAAAAAAAGAAACCTCAATCAGGTCTGTGCATTGATAAAGATAAAAAAACCACAGGTTTGGTTCCTGCAGGGATTTGAACCTAGGACCCTTCTGCCTGGAGGCAAAAACTTTACCTCTCAGCTACTCACAATGCTTCATATAAACAGACTTTTCTTTGACTAGAGAGAGGAAAGGCCTGGTGATGTCATCCTGCTGGGTCACATGATATGCAATTCAAACAAATCACACACGTCCCCTTCTGAGCACATACAGCTGAAGAGCTGATTACAGGAGGTATGAAATGAGATTGTGACAAAACCCCTCTAAGAAAACCTGTACTGTACCTGAAATTTTGCACCTGAACTTTTTATTGCTGCTTACATTTTAATTTTTGTCGCAATGACTCCTGAATTTCTGTTGTATATTGTTAGTCAATGATAAAGGTCTTCTTTAAATTGCTGGGCTACAGGAGCAAACCACCTGCTTTATCTGTCATCTGCCTTTTTTACTTACAGCAGCCCATGAAATTGGCAAAACCAGGATATCAGGGGACGGCGGATGTGTAGGATGTCAACCAGAGCCGAGATCCTTGCTCCAGTCAAGTACAAGCTGTTTGGGATGCAGTCTTATACAACGTATTCAATCTCGTTAAACATGACAACCCTATATCTGAAAAATGACCTAATTATGCCATCCTAAAAGTAAAAAGGTTAGCAGATAATTAACGTCAATCTGATGTTTATTGGGCATGGTGGACAATGTGCTTGGCATCCCGTGTGAACCTTTTGCTCAGCCAGAGCGCCAGATGCCCATTTACTGCACCCATATGTGTCCCCAGACTATTCCTGTGTGGGTTCAGCCGAAGTATTTTCCGCATGTAGCATAGAATACCCAGTAATGTTGCCAGCTTCGCAGAATCACAAAAAGACGGCTAGAAATCCTACTATAGAGAAAACACTACAATATTTTATAACATCAAACGGGACTCTGCCACGTACTGCTGCTGTCTGATGGCACGGTGAATACGGCACTGTGGTGCAAAAGTTTAATACTCCTGGGCACTGGCCCTTTTACATCAGGACACAAATTTCACACATAGGGGCATTTCTCATTATGGACCCTGTGTTGGAATTAATCAAGGTGAAAATTGCAATCAATCTCCCGCTGAGAGGAAAGGCTGGCATACTGTGCCCACGTGACAAAGACTCTCGGCAGTGGAGGCTAGTAAAACAAAAGAGAAGAGAGAAGCACAAGTGATGTCTGCCTAAACGGGAGGGCAAATGCTGGGAAACCCAGAGGTAAGGGCGCCCGCTGCACTTGCTTACTGGTGCTCTCTTGCCACACAACCGCAGGCAAGACTGGCAACGATTACTGAGCCTGTTAAGAGGACAAGCTGAGCTCCGTGTTGGACTTGGCATGGTTCCTACAAGTGACAGAGTTATGAAGAGGAGAGCAATGAATATTATGGGCATTACTGAATGTAAAGACAGCTTGCACTAGTAAATAGGCTTTGGGGCTTACGGAGGCCAGAGCTGTCTGACATTGATGAGCAACACATACAAGCTATGTATTTTGACAAAGTTTTGCCCCAAAGCAGTATTATAGAAAAAGGAATAGCCAAACTCATGTCTCGCAATAAAATAACCCACAAAAACCATACTAAGAAAAACATTTCCATAAAATTTTCCATAAACTTTCTCTTACTTCCACATAATTAAAACTAATAAATAAGGAAGTAGACTCACCACCAAATGTACCCTTCATATACCCTGACTTTTCTGTGGGTTGGGTTAGCCAATAGTAGACACCATACAAAAAAGGGACAGGGTTATTGATTTAAGGTATTCTATCCCTATACCAAAAACCCCCAATTTAACTCTTGGTCACGTCCCCCACTGCCGGATTTTCAGCCGGTTTGGGTTTTTCGCCCCGCCAAAAAAAGGGCCCCGAAAAAGCACAATTTGCCTATGGAAAAACCGGTGAGCAGCCCAAACTGCACAGGTTTTCGTCGGCTTTTTTTTTTTCCACCGGGCCCGGCCCGCAAAAACATTGCGCAACAAATCTTCCGTGGGGTTTCCGGACGTTTGTGCTAGCCAATGTGAGGGGGAGGGCTTTTCCCGCTATTGCGAAAAAAAGCCGTCCCCCCCCGGCTGTGGGGAGGGCCCGAAAAACGGCGAATAGGGCCCGGAAAACCAACCGGTATTTTCCTGTCCCGTGGGAACCCCGCCTTAGCAGGTTTTCACCCAAAAAAAGAACAGCCGCAGTTTTTATACTTGCTACCCCTTTTTAAAAATTGATATAATTTTTTGGATAATGTTCACCCATGATTTAGATAAGAATAGTTGTTGTCCTCATTTGGAGACTAGCAGTGGAAGTGCAGACGATCTTAGACAAAAAAAAAAGTATTGCCTACTAAACCGCAAGTACTTTTATTGCTATGGGGTTTTCCCTAGGGGCTTATTATGTGAGTTGGGAAATAAAAAATAAAAAATTTTTTAATGTTAACAGTGCCTTTAAACTTAAAACCAATTGTGTTTGGAGTGGGGGGGAAGCTCTCTGGAGATTGGGGAGGGAGACAAAATCCATAATTTCTATGAGAATGTGGATTCCATAATGACTGGGACGTTTTTTCCCCCTGTTTTTTCGCGCAACGGCACAAAAATAGGGGGCGAGATAGTCCTTTTTAAGCTGTGTGAACACTGCCTAAGGGTTTAGAGAGGGTATTTTATGGTATAGAGATAGAATAGCCTTTATAACCAATAACCCTATCCTTTTAGTATGGGTTTCTGACTATTGGACATATACCCTAACTACACAGAAGAAACCAGGATCTATGCATGTCCATCATTGGTGGGCGAGTCTAATTCTTTATTTCTTAATTTTAATGTGGTTGTCTCACATCATCGATTCATCTTCCCTCAGTCCTGTTTTTTTGGTTTTATTTTGAATTCAGGGGCGTTTTTACTGGTTCTACAAGGCTGCAGTAGAAGCCAGGTCTGTAGTTAGCAAACCAGTGATGGCAAACCTTTTAGGAGAGATCAAAAAAGGTCTGTAGCTATGCAACCTGAGGGGCTGATGCAGCCCATAGAGGGGGGTATCTCAGAATAGGTAGGATTGTTAATGGACACATATTTTTAAAATGATTGTTTTTGCAAGTTTTACATAAAAAAACAAATCTTTTAGTGAGACAACTCCTTTAATTATATGAAAGTAAAAGTAATAAAACCAGACTTATTAGAGACTGTTGGCTGCACTTTAGGCTTTTTTTCCATGCAGATTTTAACCGGGGAATTTAACACAAAAATTTTGTGTAAGATTCCGCATCAATATCCGCCCCATTTATTTGACAGGACAATCCATGCTGTCATGCACACTGGGAACTAGAGCGCTTATTTTTCACTGCAAATTTTAATTTACGATGCAGCCAAAACAGAACCGACACATCCATTCCTTGAGGAGGGTTCCGCTCGGATTTCACATTTGGCAGCCATGACATGTATTATCCTCATTGAAATGGGGCTAAACTGCGACGAAATCAGCCTCTGCAAAGTTCAAATCCACGGCAGAAATACAAGGATAACGCCTCAGATTGTGCAACAGATTTTTCCGTTTGGAAAACGCCGACATGAACATATCCTAAGTCAGATTTTTGCAATGATTAGAAAATGTACCCAAATACTCCAATGATTCTCATGGAGAGATATTTCATAGCAATAATGCTGGTTGCCCGAAAAAAGAATTTGCATATGCCAGTTGCCTCCCTCCACGGACATAATTTTGGCACATCAAGGGCCACATGTATGAAACTGTTTAGGTCTAAAACTCACTCTTTTGCCCATAGTAACCTCTGGCCAAAAAAGTGAGTTTTAGACCTAAACAGGTTCATATATGTGGCCCCAAGAATCAATACTACTAAAACAATCTTATAAAACATCTATTAAACACCTTCAATAATGAGTTTGAAATTCAGTAAGAAGCCAGATGACCGCTTCAACATGGATGTCGAAAATAAAGGGTTAACCCAAGATGAGCGCCCCCTCCCCACACACATACACCGCATCTGCTGCCCCTAGACAATC
This sequence comes from Phyllomedusa bahiana, assembly GCA_025379985.1. Classification (NCBI taxonomy): domain Eukaryota; kingdom Metazoa; phylum Chordata; class Amphibia; order Anura; family Hylidae; genus Phyllomedusa; species Phyllomedusa bahiana. The sequence goes on from JAODAL010003451.1 coordinate 53,717, forward strand.
CAGCTGTCCAAACTTTATTGGCAGCAAAATGTCAGATCCGTGCGACAAGCACACGGGCAACAATCACATACAATCACGCCAACACGCATGACACACGGCACAGGCAAAGCTTCCTAGTCTAAGCACAGCAACGGGGGCACGCTGATCCGGCACAGCCCGTCTGACTCTAATACACCTTGAGTTGCAATTAGTGGCCCTGTCATTTTCGGCCGCTGCTGCCAATTAATTAAGCCTGTCAAACGGAAAAACAGCGGCACTCACAAGATAATTAATATCGGGAGAGACGCGGCAGCTCGGAGCTGCGAGAACGTACCCTGGAGAAGAGGAGAGAGGAAGAGGAAAGACAAATAGAAACTCGAAGAGAGACAGAGACTGTGAAACAGAGACCGCGGATTGAGTCATACGAGACCGCTCACACGAATTGCATGAGACAGGAGCGACAACTGTACGGAAGGAAATAAAAATAAGGACAATAAGTTCCGTGGCAAGGGATAAACTCCACTGCTGGCCGAAGGCTGCGACAGAGCATGTTGTGAGGGCAGGGAACGAGAGCAGAGATTTGGAGGCTACAGAACAAGATGCCACAATGTGAGAGGAGTGATTGGTACCAGCAAACTGGCAGAGAAGAAAGTTAAACTGCCCTTGTTCTAATTGTTAAATTTGATGGTCCGTGGAGGGGGAAGGGGGGAACGCTCTGATTAAAAGCTCCCCACGAGCCCAGCAGCCTCTCACAGTCTGGGCAGCTGCAGTGTCAGAGCTGGGGAGCTTATTCATATCATTAAGCCCCAGAGAACTTAATTGAAAGAAGAGCCAGGCCTGGACCTTGACACGCAGGAGGTCAGAGTAATTGCTGCCGGACATATTTAACATTAAGATAATCAGCCTATTAATTACCCTTCGGATCATTAAATCAGCCAGTTGCAAAATGAAATTCCTGCCTCTATTACTCAGCTGAGAGACCACAGGGCCTCCACTCACCATCTATCAGTTTGAGGCTGAGCCAGCGAGAGAGAGAGGGGGGAGAGGAGAGAGACAGTGCCAGGAGGAGAGAAAAGACAGGTAAGCGAGGAGGTGGCAGGAGTGGAGCGAGGAATCTAGACCGTGATGCCGAGAAGCAGAGGAGGGATGGCGGGCACAATAGCCGACAGTGGAGGAACGGTGACGGAGGGATGGCGGGCCCAATAGCCGACAGTGGAGGAACAGTGAGGGTGCGCAAATAGCCGACAGGGGGAAAGGTGAGGAGGATGGCGGGCACAATAGCCGACAGTGGAGGAACGGTGACGGAGGGATGGCGGGCACAATAGCCGACAGTGGAGGAACGGTGACGGAGGGATGGCGGGCACAATAGCCGACAGTGGAGGAACAGTGACGGAGGGATGGCGGGCACAATAGCCGACAGTGGAGGAACAGTGACGGAGGGATGGTGGGCACAATAGCCGATAGTGGTGGAACAGTGACGGAGAATGCTTAAGACAGTGGAAGCCACAAACCCAACTTCTAAAGCAAACCCTCTCCTGTAAGACGGGCAACTCTCTCTTCTCAGAACTGAAACATCCCACTGTTGTGCAAAGGGTTAAATCCACACCAAGACAAGAGCTGGCCCTTGGACCAGAGTGTGGAGATCACAGCCAGCCATGAGGTCCTGATTACAGCAAGTTAACGAGGTGAGGTGACCCTGGCTGGCAGAGACAGGAGCCAGGGTAAGTAAATAGGGGAGGGCAGGCGTGGAGAGGACTGAGGGGGGGCTGCCAGCTCTCCACTTAGCAGGATAATAAAGGAAATCATCCTTGATTATCAGTGCTAATTTGGACACTGCCGGTAGCTTGTTATGCGAGCTCTGAGTAGCATTTAATTAATTCAATTGCTTGTTAATGGGGGAAGTGACATGTGGGGAGCAGATGGGTCTATGGGTCAGTTTAGCAAGAGCATTGTCCTGTCACATACACCCGCCTACAGTTCTCTCCCAAAACATGAGCTATATAGGTCTTGTATCTACAGCAACGGCCTTTGAAATGTCACTGTTTATTTTATTCCCTATTACATGTCAAAATATTGTGCACGGACAAATAGACGTCTCCGTGAAATACCAAGGACAACGGTACGATATCGAAACGACAGATTTAGGTCAATACAACGTCAAAATATCAATGGACTTAAAAAAATTGAACTGTAGATTATCTGCATCTTTATGACTTTATCTCCTTTTAGGTTTTAACAATGTTAAACTTGCTTTGCGCAGACTGACATCAGGAGTGGCTGGAAATAGGAGCGGAGCTGCCACTGGTGACCAGAGCTGATAATAGAACATACAATCCGCACCCCACATCTGATCTCTGTACGTCTGTGGTCACCTTCAAGCCGGAGGCTCACATGGGGAACTATAGTCAGTAAATGACTGGTACCATCTCAGCCCCCATATAGACAACTTACTTGCTTATCAAAAAACATACGCAAATGCATTTAAAGGGGTGCTCTCAACATAGACTTTGATGGCATAATCCGTAGGTAATGTCATGAAAGTTCGATAGGTGCAAGCCACACCTTTGGTGGGACCACACTTCCACGGTGCTCGGTTGTACCTGGAACTGCCAAAGAACAGACTCTCCATCCTTAGCTGATACTTTCTGGGCCATTTTCCAGAGGTAGGTGAGGGCCCCATAAGTGGGACATGTACCTATCAAGCTTTCATGGCATATGCCATCGATATGCCATCAAATTTTATGGTGACAACACCTCTATAAAAATAATTCAAGGAGTTGTCCAGGTCATAGGAAACCTAAACAACATACTAGGTCAAGCCAATAAAAAATATATATATATAAAAAAAAAGCTATACTCTCCTTCCACTGCTCCAGCACTGGGAATGCCCGCACTTCTTTTTACCCTAGTTCTCTTCCAAATGGGATGTCACTGCTGCAGCCACTGATGGGCTGAAGCGGTCACGTGCCTCTGCTTACATCACTGTTTGGAACTATTAGGGTATGTTCACATGGCGTCTTGCCTCCGTATGTACATCTGCTTTTCTGAGGCATCTCTGGGTCCATCAGAACGGACCCAGAGACACATCTAACAATTAGAAGTGGGTTTATCACAACCGGCAATGACAGACACATGAGAGAACGCTGCGTGTTTGCATCGCACCTGACGGATCCGTCTTGCGGATGCGATCAAAGAAATGACATGTAATTCTTGGATCGCATCCGCAAGATGGACCCGACACGCGCGATGCAAACACGCAGTGGCAATCACTCATTTGAACGCCGCTGCGTGTTCCTCATTGCCGGTAGTGATAAACCCACTGCTAATTGTTAGATGCGTCTCTGGGTCCGTTCTGATGGACCCAGAGATGTATTAGAAAAGCGGATGTACATACGGAGGCAAGACGCCATGTGAACATATGTTCACACGGCTTATTTGGACGTGGTTTTGGACGAGGTTTTCGGAGCGTTTCCGCTCCCAAAACCTCGCCTGAAACACACTTCTTCAGAAGAGGTTTTAGAGGTGTTTCTCGGCGAGGTTTTGGATGAGGTTTTCGACGAGGTATTCACCCATACAAATTAATAGCCAGGACAAAAATCGCGCCTATAACGCATCTAAAACGCGCTTCAAGAATTGTCATGACACTTCTTTTTCAGCTCTTCCAAAGAAGCGTGTAAAAACCTTGTCGTGTGTGAACTACAATGAGGTTCTACATAGGAATCAATTAAATGAACTGGGGGCGTTTTGGGCGAGGAAACGCTCCGAAAACCTCGTCCAAAACCACGGCTTTAGGGTATGTTCACACGGCTTATTGTGGCGCCTACTGTACAATACACCATGTGTTTTGGAACCAGGCAGCTGATCAGCGCGTAATTCCAAAGCACTGGGGGGAGAGAGGGGGCCAGGTACCGGTCACATAGACATGCATTGTCAGCAGCACGTAATTGCCGCTAACAATTGACATGTCAATTCTCCCCTTTAACTTCCAATCCGTGATGTAAATAGGTGGCCCACCAATTATCGCTGCAACCAATCAGTGGCTGCAGCAGCGACATCCCATTCAGATGAGAACGAAGGTACACAGGAGACCAGGCAGGGGAGCCTGAAGCGGAGGAAGGGGAGTATAGGTACTTTTTATTTTATTGGCCTTGCATGTTATTTCATTTTCCTATGACCTGGACTCCTTAAAGACCAAAGTCCATGGTGCGACTGCCACGTGTGTATAAAACCCAGGCAACAATGTCTGTACAAGTTTGCTGGAGAAATAGTGATGCCACCGGCACACTTGTGCAGGTACTGGTGGCCATGGTTTCATGCCCATGCTGCTGCTGCACCGAGAAACCGCAGCCTAAGGCTATGTTCACACGGCTTAAAATGGGATGTATTTCAGTCCGTAATTACGCACCGTACTGCGCAAATTACGGCTGGAATACGTCCCAGTCATTACGGTAATCCCCAGTTCTCATAGAGGGGGGCGATAAATGACGTGAATTACTAGCGGCGTATACGTGCCTCTAGTTATGATAGTCTATGGGCCGGCGAGGTGAACATAGCCTAAAGAGCTAGGAGGTCTGAAACATATTAGTTTGTAAATATGTGTTTTTTTTTTTAACATATATTTTTTATTTTCAACATCATGAAAGGTCAAGTGTGATACAAGTAAAAGTACATGCTCATGTGCCACGTTACAAGTTGATATCTTGGAACAACATATCAGTACCAAAGCGTGGTTAATAACAGCATTCCTGTCTCTGGATCACAACGTTCAGTTGGGCCTTCTCAATATATTGAAACATGTCATTTACCAAACACAGAAGACAATGCAATGATACAAGTAAGTAACGTGTTGCGATTATTTAGTCTCTGCCGACTAGCATAAGTAACAGAACAAAAAGAAAAGAAAAGGAAAACAGTATTACAACATAAGCGAAATAAGGAAATAACTTTTGCGCCAGAGGTGCAGTGGTTGTGTCAAGAATAGAACAAATATCAGTCACTCAGTTCCAGACTGTCCGAAATATATAGATGGCCTATCCCTATGGTTCCTCGGGGCCTTCTAGGATATAGGACCCATTGCGAGACGATGGGCAATAAACCTTAAGTACCCCCAACGTGTTGGTTAATTCCCCTTCTAAATACCACTTGGTCAGTTTGGGGTTACAAGTGAGCTGATCTCTTCCCTATCAAGAAATGCCTTAATAAAAGGGAGCCATCGAGCAAAAAAATCTGTTGGTTTGGGATAAATATGTGTTTGAAAAAGATTTTTATGTGAATTTAAGTCCTGTGGTTTTCTAGATGTTTTTGGTTAAGAGTCTGACCTTGCTGTGCACCCGAGAGAGAACTAGAATTTAGCTGGAAGTTTACTACTATGTCCAAATGACTAGCTCTGATTGACTGTCATCTCCATGGGTATGTTCACACGGCGTGTTGAGTCAGTGTGAACATGCGCTTTTAGATATGTGTTTGGATCCATCTGTTGGAGCCTAAACGGACCCAAACACGCATCTAATAATGTGTAATGTGATTTACATTGCTTTGACTTTGACACACGCATCGACGGTCACACGAGTGATCACCGTTGCGTATTTCAGATCTGTCTTTAGGATCCGTTCCAACATGTCAATTCTTGGTCCGAAAGACGCATTAGGAGCTATGGTATAAAACAATACTGCTGCATCTGCGTGTTGGATCCGTTTAGGATCTGATCGCCATTGCATTTTTGGATGCGATTTTCAGATACAAAAATGCCTTGTGAACAACCCCTATCAGGTATCAAGTTAGGATTAGCAGGTAGATAACATAAGACTTTATGTAGTATAGAAACATAAAATGAAATTTAATATAATATATAAGTATTTTATACAAGAGGCTTTTAAAAAACTCCTCCTTACTCCACAAAGGATATCTGGCACAGGCTTAAATAGAACCTGTCACATAGATTATGCCCCCCTGGCTGAGGACAGCACAAGCTAATGTCAGACCTGCTGTTTCCAGCGCTGTGTCCCTTATTCTGTAAAATGCTGTAGTTTTCGAGTATTTAATGCTCAAATCTGCAGGTTTCAGCCAGAAAAGAGTCATTCAAAGAGTCAGAAACATGTGAATAACTGTCACGTGGGCAGGGCTAACATCTGCTCATGAATAAGATTGGAGGGGTAAATGCTCTTAAACTACAGCATCTTACAGAATAAGGGACACAGCGCTAGAAACAGCAGGTCTGGCACGGGCTTGTTCTGTCCTCAGCAAGGGGAACAGGTTCCCTTTAAAGAGGTTATCCAGTCCTATAAAATGACATTTGAATAGAGTCAGGCTGGAAAAATAAAAGGAAAAAAAAATGTAGAATGCACAACCGTCCCCTGTTCTTGCCACTCCGAAGATACCCAGGATCCGTTCCTTTGCAGTTTTGGGTTCTCGTCCAGATATATAGAAGATGTTCAAACTCTAGTCACTTACAATGGAGTGCGGGCATCTTTTATGCATCAGCACAAGACCCCAGAAGTGCAGCAGAGCAGATTTCAGGGAACTTCAGAGCGACAGCAGGGAAGGACAGGGAGGCGAGTATAAATGTTTTTCTATTTTGCTCCAGCCTGGCCACATTTAAACAATTTTATGGGACTGAACAACCCATTTAATGTGTTCTTGGTTACAGTAATCCAAGTCCTTAGTCTGCTTGTATTCAGCAAACTGTTTCTGAGTTTCATCATCTTTAGAAGAAGCTTCCATTTGGGACGACAGCCACGCAGACCAATTTGATGCAGTATGCGACGTATAGTTTGAGCACTGACAGGCTGACCCACCACCCCTTAAACGTCTGCAGTGATGCTGACAGAACTCATGCGTCTATCTCTGAATATGACACTGAGCACGTGCATTTAACTTCTTTGGTTGATCATGACGAGGCCTGTTCTGAGTGGAACCGGTTTTGTAAAATTGCTGTATAGTCTTGGCCACTGTGCTGCAGCACAGTTTCAGGGTGTTGGCAATCTTCTTATAGCCTAGGCCATCTTTATGTAACGCAATAATTCTTTTTTACAGATCCTCAGAGTTCTTTGCCAGGAGGTGCTATGTTGAACTTCCAATGACCAGTATAAGAAAGTGTGAGAGCGATAATACCAAATTTAACACACCAGCTCCCCATTCACACATTTAACAATAACAGGTCACATGACACCATGAAGAGAAAATGACAAATTGGGAACAATTTGTCCATTTTCACTTAGAGGTGTACTTACCTTTTTGCCAGCGGTTATGACATTGATGGCTATGTGTTGCATTATTTTGAGGGCACAGCAAATTTACACTGTTATACAAGCTGTACACTGACTACATTGCATTGTATCAAAGTGTCATACTTCCAGTGTTATCCCATAAAAAGATATAATACAATATTCTTAAAAAATGTGAGGGATATACTCACTTTTGTGAGACATTGCATAGGTACACATACACACGGTGATTCCTCAAGTTAAAATAGTCTTAACAATGGTCTTTACTTGGACCATACTGTGTCCCACACACTGTAGATCTGTAGCACATGTGATTGACTGGAAGATCCAACCAATTCTAATAAACATGTTACTTTTAAAACACCTGTACTTGTGAAGTGCATGCAGTATATTTCCTGTAAACTGGTGCCCAAAACTGTACACAATATTCCATGTGTGGTCTGACCAGTGACTTGTATAATGGGAGAATAATGTTGTCATAATGTGCACCTATGCCCTTTTTAAAACACCCCATAATCCTATTTGCCTTGGCAGCTGCTGTCTGACACTGGCTGCTACAATTAAGTTTACTGTCCACCAGGATTCCAAAATCCTTCTCCATGTCACTTTTACCCAGCGTTTTCCCGTTTAACAAGTAATCTTGTAATGTATTTTTCCTCCCCATGTGCATAACCTTGCATTTATCAGTGTTAAACCTCATCTGCCATTCCTCTGCCCAGGCCTCGTTCTTTGCAAAGGCCTGTTGTCAGTTCACTTGTTGTCCTTCATTGCACACCTTATGGTAGGTAATAACTGTATACCAGGAATATTTCACAGGTTTTGGAGAAGGCTCTAACTCAGTTATCTAACAATTATAATTTGGGCCATATTGTACACCGACTACTTTATATTATATCAAAGTTTCATATCTTCAGTGTTATCCCATGAAAAGATATAATAAAATATTTACAAAAATGTGAGGGGTGTACTCACTTTTGTGAGATCACACACACACCTCAAGTTAATGTTGGAGAAGGCTCTAACCCAGTCATCTAGCCATTATAATTTGGCCGAAATCATCCTTTCAGTGCATCGATGTTTAAAACCGCTTGTTGCCCAGCCCTTGAAGGTAGAAAAGCAGGATGTGGCTTTCACGTGTTGATCGGTGTGTTCATAATCATAGCTCTGCCAGGGCAATGCTCAATACACACAAGCTGCACCCCGCTTTTCTGGCCTTATGAGAAATACATTTATGGACAAGATAGAGTAAATATAAGTTTCTGGTTTTATCAGCGAGTGCAGAAATCTTCTGTTTATAAAGTAAAGGTAGCACACCCGGAAACCTGCAGGTGACCTGTGCACAGCACAAGCAGAGGACCCTGGATATGGATTCAAACATCTTTTACCATAAAGGGGTTTTCTCATCATAGGCATGGATGGGATTATATTGACATTATATGACAGGACATACCATCAATGTCTTATAGCTGCGGGTCGCACCTCTGCTACCTGCACCTATTTCTAGAATGAGCCCCAAAACCTTTCCATTTTCACTATGGCTGTACTTGGAATTTCCATTGATTTAAACTGGGGAGTTCCGACTACCTATGTTAAAAACAGTGAGCTTTAGGGTATGTTCCCACTGCGTTTTTGGATACGTTTTTAGATGCGTGTTTGCTTCCGTTTTTCGGACCCTAAACGGACCCAAACACACAACTAACAATGTGCAGTGTGATTTACATTGCTTTCAATGTAAAACATGCATCGGCGTTCAGACGATACGTGTTTTACATGCGTCTTTGGGTATGTTCCCACGGGCAAATTTCGGCGCACATTTCGCGTCGTATTTGTGCTCTAATACGAGCAAGATGCACACCAAAATTACGGTAATCGATAGTTCTCATAGAGAACTATGGATTACGCCTCCTCTCCTCGGGCGTTCAAAACGATCATATTGTACGCCCGGGGAGATAAGTGACATGTCTATGGGGCCAGCAGGCTGCGACTCCCAAACACCCGGCGTAATTGTGCGGCGTGCTGTAAGCCCTGCAATTACGCCATGTGAACATAGCCTTTCTGATATGTCTTTCGGATACGTTCAAAGAAATGTCATGTCAATTCTTGATCCGTTTGACGCAGCAAACGCCCTATTTAAAACTATAGGGTGCGATCCTGCTGCAGCCAAAACGCATCCAAACATGCACTTTGGGTGCATGTTGGATGCCTTTTATGCAGCCATTTAAATACATTTTTCGGATTGAAAACTTATCCAAAAACGCTGTGTGAAAATATCCTAAGGGGCTTGTTCTAGAGACAGCTGCAGTTCCCAGAGGTGGTACCCACTATCCCATCAAAGTCTATGGCGGGAGTACCCCTTTAACGGGTGGTTGGTATAAATACACATAAATAAAATAAAGAATATGTATATATATAGAGAGAGAGAGAGTCAAGAGTTATTCAGTTCAGAAAAGTTCCTATTAATTAACTGGCCCCCCTTGGTTCTAAGTACATTAATGATGATACCGACCTGGGGCTCTCCGAACACGGCTTTACATGGCCTTGGCTGCTTCCTTCCCACACACTGTTTGCCAGCTCATTTCCAATGGCAGACATGACTTTTATTAACTCGGGAGGCCAGTCGTCAAGGTCCAAAGAGCGAACGCGGGAAAGATGAGTCCCCAGGTTGCGATGAATCCCAGAACACTCTATGCACATGAGAGCTCCGAGGTTCAGGCTGGCCCAGTCTGGATCTGTGGAGATGACGAAGGAACATTGATGAAGAAGGAACATTGATCATTAGATTGGGGATACCTTAAATACTGGAAACTATAGCATGCCCCAGGTAAATCAGAGTATGTACTAGCTGTCTTTCTCCTTAAAGGGACACTTCTGTCAGAAAAGGGTATTTTTGTTAAAACCAATCATTGAACATTGAAGGAACATTGATGAAGGAACATTGATGAAGAAGGAACATTCACTGTGTAATCACAATTTTCCTTTCCTACAAATACACATAATATCAAACAATTATGTCTAACACAAAATCCCAAACCCAAGCCTGTTTATCACATGAAATCACTAAATGGAGTAATATCACTTTGAAAAACCTCGACAGAATTAACCTGAAAAAGGCTGTTTGGGGTTCTTTACACATGAAGTACCACTTTGATAGATTGGGGATACCTTAAATTGCATGTCTAGGGTACATCAGAGTATGGACTAGCTGCCTTTCTCTTTAAAGGGATACTTCTGTCAGAAAAGGGTATTTTTGTTAAAACCAATATTTCTGTAAAAACAATTTTCAAATTTTTTTTCTTTGGAATCTTTAGCAGTATCTTTCGACATTTCTTTGCCATTAAAAATTACATATAATATCTCGCCCTATTCTTGCTGTGATCGCAAAGAGATGAAGCTTCTGAATGGCAGATTAACCCCAGTTTACTGCAGTTGCTGCTTATCTGTATGTAATCTTATTACAAATAGTAGGTAATGACATAATGCGGGCTCCATTGTTCTCTGGACAGGCCAAGATAAAGTTTAGACTAGACCCACAGGGCAATAACAAGAGCAAAATATGAAAGGATAATGGGTTAACTTTTGTCTGCACTTGAGGGGGATGGGAGGGAGCTTCCAGCTTTCTTCAAACTCATCAGGTTCTGCTGATTTAAAGGGGTTTTGCCACAATCTCCTTTCATACCTCCTGTATCAAGCTCTGTGTGCTCAGAAGGGGGTTCTGTGATTAGTTTGAATTGCATATCATGTGACCCAGCAGGATGACATCACCAGGCCTATCCTCTCTGTAGGTCTGTTTATGTAAATCATTGTGAGTAGCTGAGAGGTAAAGCTTTTGCCTCACAGCACAAGGGTCCTAGGTTCAAATCCCTGCAGGAACCAAACCTGTGTTGTTGTTTTTTTTCTTCTTTCTCAATGCACATACTTCATTGAGGTTTCTTTTTTGTTTGCACTGTTTAACTACTAAGGAATAGAGAGGACAGGAGTAGAATGACAGCCCCTGGGGTTTGAGCACTCAGTAGCTGCCTGAGAGGAGAAGTGATGTCTGAGCATGTGCGACCAGGACTGAGGAGCTCACAGCCCTGGTCGTATCCCCTGGAGACGAGCTGTAAACAATGGATCAGTAAAGGAGCAGCTAAATCAAAAATGGTGCAGATTTTTTAATAATAATGAATGGTGAAAATGTTTGTTATTTCATTTGCAAGCTTCCCACGTCAATATTACTTCGTGGCAGAACCCCTTTAAGGTAATAGTGCGCTTGGAAGAGAGCTGTTAAGCAATGCTCTCACTGCCGTGCTATCAGAGCTGACATAGGGGAAGTCAGAGGCACAAACCAGGAAATCATGTAAATAGGGGAAATAAAAAAAAAATATGTAAAAAATAACAACTATCCAATTTAATTTTAAAAAAATCCTATTAATAATTGCATACTGCATATCAAAAAATGGAAAAAAAATTATGAAGATCAAGTAGATCAACCTAAACCAGATTTGGTTATTGGGTCCAAACAGTATGTATGCACAGAGAATAAAATCGACACGACTGTGCAGTGTAATATTAAAGCTGTAAGGTGTGACTGAAGCTCGCCTTCCACCTTGTCTAGGGACAAACAGAAAGGTAGACAGGCTGATGTTGCTGATGTCTGTGTACTGGAAGAATGTGAGAGGTGAAGAAGCCCTGCTTCCTATACATCTAGCGGACATTGTACCAGAACAGAAGGGTAGTTCATCTTGGTGTCTCTGGAGATATATACTTACTTTGTGCATCACAATCCACACAATGAGCGTTCCCTGGTAGGTTGCGAATTGACTGTAGAGCTAAAGCCTCATTTTGGCTAGTGAGACGGGACTGAAAGAAGGAATAAGAAAGAGGGGTCAGGCTACAGAGCAAGGGTGTCCAGCAAAGCCAACCTGTACTGAGTGCCGGCAATTAGAGGGAAAACATTTAAGGCGCTTCAAAGTTCAGAGAACTCTAAACATTTACTTAATGAACAACTGATCCTACTGCTGTGATGAGCGTGCGCGCTCTCCTGCGAAGGTGCCACAGACTTGCTGGTTCTTATTGTAGCTACAGAATACATTCCAGAAACCTCCACGACCTTCATTAACTTCACTTTCTAGCGTTTTGTCATTGGTGTGCTGCCCCCTAATTAACAGATGGCCTAAGGCTATGTTCACAAGGCGTAATTCCGGCGCGCATTTCGCGTCATATTTGCGCTCTAATACGAACGACATGCGTGCCGAAATTACGGTAATCCATAGTTCTCATAGAGAACTATGGATTACGCCTCCTCTCCCTGGGCGAACAATACGATTGTATTATACGCGTGGGGAGATAAGTGACATGTCACTTATTCGCGGCGCGTAATGACAGTCTATGAGACCAATGGGCTGACCCCCAAACAAGTCCCGCAATTACGCCGTGTGAGCACAGTCAAGTTATCTATACGAGTCCATCTCAAAATCAATATCTGGTCCTTTTTGGTAATGTTTTGCCTAGTTTTTCAATACAGGTTCTAGGTACAGCATTAAAGAAGGCCAGTCAGTCAGGGTACAATTTTATTTAACATAGGAATCAATCATGATCAAATATAACATATAAGTAAGAGAATAAACTGGTTACAGAAAATAGTGTGACGTTGGGGACAGTTTTGCTAAATATGTATTTACAAAGGTTAAATACTTACAAACTTCACCTCCTCAGAGCTTAAAACAACATCACCTGTTTTATGACTTCAACCATTGAGAAGCTAAATGGAGAAAACAGGGAACTCCAGGAGGGACTTCAACACCAGTGAGAGCATCCTCAGCACTGGGTACCAGCTTCTAATTTCACCAAAGCCTCTCTGGTTCTTATAGTTCTTAAACAAAAAAACTGGCAGACACGACCTACGTATTGTGTCCACTTAGAACACAAAGTTCTTTTGTATGACCTCATCTTGTATCATGGAGGGGCCAGCTCCCTGAGACTAAGATAAGAAAATACAGAATCACTCCGAAACCAGACGATGAGGTCCCCTTAGGTCATAAATTAAGTGAAGTCTGTACGCTTGAGAGCTAAACAGAGGTATGCAAGCCCGTGTGATTATAACTTGTGATACAAAAATGGAAATTATAATTAGTTTAATATACAAGAAATGAAATTATGACATCAAATAGTCACAAATTTCACTAGCACTACAGGTAAACATCTAGTACTGTACTTTTCTGGGGCATTGGATGCTCACCTTATTTTTGCTACTTTCACATGACTGTAGACTGGCAAGGATTTGGCTCTCTATGGCCTGTACCCAGGCATCCCTTTCTTCATAACTTGTTGCTTCAAAATGCCAACTTTGGCCAGTGAGAGACACGATGATGAACTCAAAGTTTTCCTCTTGTTCTGAAACATGGAGAATAGGCAGATTTTAGCCAGACGAGCACAACATGGGCAGCAGAAACCCCGATATTACACAGTCCAGTGCGGTCACTCATTCAGTACTGGTAGCACTCATAGAATTGATGGTTTGTATAAATGGATTATTTACATTTTAAATATATGTTTTATTATTTTTTTTCCCCCACTGTTTGTTTAATCACCATATACAGATTATGCTTCATGGTAAGGAATAAACGGTGAACATTTGATGAAATCGGTATAATCAGAAGCAACATAAGCGACCAGCAGAGTGTGGTATCTTCAGGAACTACACATAGTGAACTATTCTTTACTAAACTGTACATAGTTTCATTGGCAGTAGTATCTTAGCCGAAAATATATATTTTCCCCCTAGCACGTTAGATAATGCTTTTAAGTGCACATCAGGGCCAGTAATTTTACTTACCTGCAGTTGAATATAGGATTTGAAACTGCTGCAACTGGGTCAAGTGACCTGCAGTTTAAATAGCTGAAACACACAACACGGTTGTGTGACCCAGAAGTGAATCTCTGTGCATTCTGTGGTTCAAAGTCAGTGACATGATCTAACAGGAAATTAGTGCAGCAGTTTAAAATCCTATATCCAGCTGCAGGTAAGCAAAGCTACTGGCAAAGACGAGCCCCTAAAGGCATTTTCTAATGAACTAAGGGAAACTAAAACAAAATGGAGTCGTCAACCTTGTTGACGCTGGGTGAGGCTATTTCAACCTAAATTTGCACAGGACCTAGATTATCTGGGAATGTGGTACACGCATAGTTCACCTGCAGATCCCAGATCATTAGCCTAGGGTAGGTCTTTTCCTTCCTGGAAGCAGTTATGGAAACCAACCTTGCTCAACCAACTGAATGCCAACATGTCAGCATCATGGGCTGAGCAGCCATATATCAATGGACGACTGGAAACATTGGTAACACTTTCACCAACTTATACAAAGTAAAATCAAGCCTCACATCAATAAATATACCTGATATGTTACTTAAGTGCCTAGGTTTCAGTAATGTAAAGGGAAATGGTGAGCATCCTAAAGAAAAGGAACATTTAAGGCTCTGATTACAAAAATCTAATATGTATGCCTTAGGCTATGTTCACACGGTTTAAACTGGGACGCATTTCGCGGAGCACTGAACTCAAAGGCGATATTCACACAGTTTAATTGCGGGGAGTAATTACGCCCTGCGATTACGCCGTGTGGACAGGGGCAGGAGCGGGGCAGGGGGCCGGCACCTCGCCGACCCATACACTAGCATTACTAGCGGCGCATATATGCCGCTAGTAAAGGACATGTCACTTCTCTCCCCGCTCGGCGTATTCGCCGAGCAGGGAGAGGCGACGTAATCCATAGTTCTCTATTAGAACTGTGGATTACCGTAATGACTGGGACATATTACACCCGTAATTCGCTCAGTACGCCGCGAATTACGGGCTGAAATACGTGCCCCAATAAGCCGTGTGAACATAGCCACATACGAGCGAAATGCGCCCCAGTCATTACGGTAATCCACAGTTCTCATAGAGAACTATGGATTACGTCTCCTCTCCCTGCTCGGAGAATCCGACGAGCGGGGAGAGAAGTACGCCCCGGTGTAATTGCGGGGCGTACTTACGCCCCCGCAACTATGCCGTGTGAATTTAGCCTTAGCATGTTGGTTTGTAACTGAAATACTGCCACCATTTGTTATTACCATAGAGTGGTCCCCACTCACCAGTAGATGGATGGGGGTAAAGGGAGAAGAATGTTGTACCACCCAGTCACTAGTGTAGTGGACAGCAGCTCTTAATAAACTCACAGCACCCAAATCAAAACACAGTACAGGAATGTATAATGTGATGTTGGTTATAGCAGTCGGGAGGGGGAAACGGTCTCATCCATGCTCACTCCAATATGTCCTGTACTCATTAATGCAGTAGAGAGTGGTTCCCACTTCACTAATCCACTAATCTTTGGCTCAGCCCTTCAGTGTGCACATCAAAGTGAAATTATTCAAAATAGCTGATGCCTTTGGATCACACCTATTAATATCATTTTCTTGAACATGGATAATATATATATATATATATATATATATATATATATATATATATATATATATATATATATATTATATATATATATATATATTTTATATATATATATAAAATCCATGTTCAAGAAAATGATATTAATAGTTGTGTATAGTTAATATATATATATAGTAGTTGTCTGTCTAATTAAAAAGTCATTTAAATAACTCTCAGGCCCCAAGTGAACAAAAAAAAGTTATGCTTACTTTTCACTGGAGGAAGTTGAGTATAACTTTTTTTCCTTTTACTTGGGGCATGGGAGCTATTTAAATGACTTTTGAATGAGGTGGACAACCCCTTGTAGTGAATCAATTTTCTTTTAGTCCTCATCCTTTGATTCGCTATCTACTAGTATATTATAAAAAAATGTTAAAGGAGTTCTCCAGAACTATCTTTTTATTTAGCAGGCTTACAACTGTATTGTTTTAAACTTTGTAATTCATACTTATTAAAAATGACTTACATGTCTTGCTGTGCAGAACCAGGCAAACAGCCCTGTCTTCCCCTCCTCCCTCTACAAATCATCTGATGTTCATTGATCACATGGCCTCAGTGAACGTTTTGTCATCATTTACTTGGTATGCTATAAGACTAGGCTCAGATCAGGAACACTCCCCTGTAGTGTTTATTACCTGAGCAGAGAATAATCTGGCTGCATTCACTCTTTTCAGCCTGCAATTTGCAAGTGAATAGAAGTCTTTACATTAGAGTAATTGCAGGGGAGGATGAACTGATTGTCTATATGAGTCCTGCTGGCAGGACTTACTAACAGTAATGGGAGCACAGGACAGCAGTTCAGAGCTGAGAAAGGTTAGGGGTTGTGTACTGCTGTCATGAAAATGATGATTGCAGCTCTATACCGTTTACACAGTGACCCATGAGTCCTAACTATTATCATCGTCATGACAGCAAGTACAGAGCTGGGGGGATTACACACTTATGTCAGCACAATGTCTTGCAGTGATTACTGTGGAGGGAAGTCCTAGACTGCAATGCAGTCTGGGAGTTGTAGGAAAGAGATGCTGAAGAACTACTGACACTCCCACAAGCAGGAAGTTTGACTGCAAAAAGTGGATCTTATGATAGATGAATAAGGAGGCAAAAGAAACATATGAAGGTAGTCTTTACTTTTCCATATAAATGCAGTTTATAATGTTTTATGGAATCTTTAAACTCTCAGATAACCCCTTTAAGTTTTTCTCCTGTGAACAAGAGTAATTGTACCTAGATTGAATTTGCAGCAACTCAAGAACCATGAACAGGTTGCATTGCGTGATCAGAAATATTAAATCTACAACATCACACCATTGCTACAGATTGTCAGACATATTTCCAGATCTGTGAAGATTAATTTAAAGCCCTCTAGTATAAATGATTGTTTATGACGTGGTTTACAGCTACCAAATAGCACTCATAGTAGTACTCACTACTGATGGTATTGCCGTCTTAGCAAAAAATGAGAAAGGCACATACTCCATAAGCTGCCAAACATTATAAGGACAAAAAAAAGAGACCAGTAGAATGGGTCCTGGTGACGCAGGGCCTCGTTCCTGATTTCTATATGCAACCGTCTTTAGTACCAGTTGATGCTGTAATGTAAGCTTATGTGGCTTAGTACTCTACAGCTACTACATGATATTTCCAGTTCAGGAGTATCACCTCCTTTAGGACACCTCTGGTACAGCTTTGTCTATAGATATTACAAAGTTTTTGTATGACCTAGCAATGGATGTGCAAGGTAAAATATGATGGCCACATATTTTTGGGGTCAGGTCACCCAATGAGCCCTATGTCTTCAATATATGTCTCAATACCTGCAAAAAGTTATTAAGACACATACAGCGTCACAGCCATATGCAAAAATAAAACAAGCATAGCTAACTTGTGACTAAGTCTACTCCGTTGTTGGTCATATGGGTTTTACTTTTGAGACAGAAAAGCGCCCTATGCAATTCTATCCTACAATCTAAAGCGTGAAGTGCTGTAAAATGAGCAACATTTGACTACATATGTGTTGTTAAAGCCTATTGCTATGCTGTGGTATACGTTTGGATACCTTTTACAAGTATACAGGAGACGCCAGGCTGATTCCTACTGTGACCCTAACCTTAGTGCAGTTTCTTTTCTGGCCAAGTACGACAGAGAGAAAAACAAAGCTCATGCTTTCTGATGGCCAAAAGGAGTATTAAAGGGAACCTGTCACATAGGTTATGCCCCCCCATGCTGAGGGCAGCACAAGCTAGTGTCAGACCTGCTGTTTCCTGTGCTGTGTCCCTTATTCTGTAAGATGCTGTAGTTTTAGAGCATTTACCCCACAAATCTTATACATGAGTAGGTGTTAGCCCCGCCCACCAAAGGCTATCCCCACCCACTGACAGTTATTTACATGTTTCTACCTATTCAATGTAATAGGTTTATCAGTTGAGGTGGGCGGGGCTAGCCTCAGGTGGGCGGGGTTTGAAAAAAATGACTGAATAACTTCTGGCTGAAAACTGCAGATTTGAGCATTAAACACACAAAAACTACAGCATCTTACAGAATAAGGGATACAGCGCTGGCAACAGCAGGTCTGACACTAGCTTGTGCTGTCCTCAGCAAGGGGGGCATAAACTATGTGATAGGTTCTCTTTAAGAATCTAAGCTTTTCCTGCTGGTGCTGAGGTATTTGGGAGATCTACAGAAGAATTGCATTTATAATTACACACAAGTGATACTTTACATTATAAAGAGCATTTCAGCCCCTACTGAGATAATACTGCATTGATATAACAAGCCTCCAGAGAGCAACTTGTCATATTCTTATGATATACACGGCAGCAAGCACTGTACATTATCCAACTCTCCGACACAAACACACTTCGAAACAGCCATTTGGCCAATACATTATAACATAACAAGCAATATGCACAAGCACGTGTACGGCAACATCTATCAAGAACACCCATAAAATGTTTATTGCAAACAGATGATGTGGTAAAGTTATTCGCTATTCACCTACGTATCAGATACATATGGTAATGCATACGCACTTTGGAGCACAAATTATGCTGTTTCCTGAAAGTGAATGACCAGATGTTGCAACATGGCACTAAGGGAGCCGCACTCACATATCCGGTGGGAACATAAGAAAGGTCTTTATTATATTTTAATAGACTAAGAAGAAACACAGGAAGCAGAGCAGTCTGGTGCGACGTTTCGGGTAAGACCACCCTTCTTCAGCCTTAGTATGGTTAGAGAGGTCTCCCAAATGGCTACATTAGTGTGCCATAAAACCGTAGCTTGTAGCTACGATATATACAGCCCACTGATGTAGCCAGGCCATGCCTAGCCTGAAGAAGGGTCATCTCACCTAATATGCTGCACTAGAATACTATGCTTACTGCAGTTCGTGTTGGTTGTGGATATCTAATAGAGACATTCTTTATGCTCATACTGGGTATGTGAGTGCGGCTCCTGTTGTGCATATTCTGGACTGGCATTGGTAGCGCAGTACTTGGCCCTTTGCTTCAGCGAGCACCATACATGTTGTATACATTTATAGAGCTGTGCTGCCTGAAAATAGAGACCTCATGGACAATTGATGCATATCCATGTATTTATGGCAGTATCCTGAAAATATA
This sequence comes from Phyllomedusa bahiana, assembly GCA_025379985.1. NCBI lineage: Eukaryota > Metazoa > Chordata > Amphibia > Anura > Hylidae > Phyllomedusa > Phyllomedusa bahiana. The sequence goes on from JAODAL010003451.1 coordinate 73,009, forward strand.
ATCTCAGAGCTTTCAGTAAAGCAGAAATTGTCCCATTTGGTGGATATTTTCACCAGAAAAACACCACGGTTTTCAATAGTGGACAACTTTCCTAACATAGTGTGCTACCTCTGGCCCAGCTGACTATTCAGCAGCAACATTTTTGACTACTGTAGCTGCAGGAACATGATGTTAAAGGGGTTTTCTCACTACAAAGATCATATCTGTAATGATGGTGCCAGTAAAAATAAGCACTTTTGCAATTGGTTTGTGTAACCTAAATCAGTTAGTAAAGCAGATATTAGCTAATATGTCTGTATCTAGAGCTAAATTAGCAGCCTGAGGTCGGGCCACGACCCCACTGCTGTGATTGGCTGCCTGATATTTAGTTCAGTCCTGTTCAGGACATGCCCTCTGTGCTGCGATTGACTGCCTGATATTTAGTTCAGTACTGATTGGCTGCCTGATATATAGTTCAGTACTGGTCGGGACGTGCCCCCTGTGCTGTGATTGGCGGCCTGCACTCCCTTCTGAGATGAGTAAAAATGAAACCGACACTGGCTTCCTCAGCTTTCTCTGTTAGGTGTTGGCTGTGTCTGTGTAATAAAGGCTGTCTGAGCTCCTCTATGCTCCTCTCCCAGTGATATCGCTATGTGAAGGATCTGGGCAATTACGGAGTCTCTAGCTGTAAGATTCACTCTCTCCCCATACAACACAACCTTATACAGTCTGTTCCCCTCTACCTTCATTTCTCACATTTGTTTAATCATTTCAGGCTGTCTGTATAACTGTTTTCACCAATACAGGTGTTCTGGTCACAAGGAGCTTGTGGAGGGAGGTCACAGTTCTCCAGGCATGAGAACTGACCGTTGCAGGAGGTCTGCAGAGCTGTGACATCCTCTCTCTCCCACTGCTCACACAAAATGATGAAGATGACTCAGAAGGGAGCAGGGAGGGAGTGGGATGATGTCACCAATCTTCAGTGAGGGAAGACATGCCCACTGGGAGGAAAGACCCTCCCCTGGATTTGAAGCTGTAAGCCAGAGAGAAACTGCTCATGTCTGTGAAAGTCTGTGTTGAGAAAACCCCTTTAACCATCAACATTATCAATGAAGGAGATAGACTTGGGAAATCAACTTAGAAGAAATTAATTCTAAAGACTGTCAAATCTATTTCAAAATATATTTGGAAAAAAATAGGTTTGTTTTCACTGGACGGCTTCTTAAATGAGCTCTCTTGACATATCTGTTTTAGTAAATACTTGTATTTTCCAGGATATAGCCTTTTTTCCTCTGGAAGTCTGTGTTGTGTTGTTCTTCTGTTATTTTGCCTACAAATATATTAATAAATTGAAAACTGAATGTTACCCCTGATATAAATATGTACAATATCTTTCCCCTAAATTTTCTGATATTTATTTTATACTATAAAATATGCCCAGCCATGGACTATGGAAGTTGACATAGGGTTGGTATTAAGGCACCCTTCTTCACTTTTTACTAGAAAAAAAGATGGTATCCCCAAAAACTTTTCCATCCAATTATTTAACATAATGGATCCCAAAACTTGATTGGTTACATTACCTGGTTTTCTATGTGCTTGACACTGGGATGGAATATTTCGCGATATAAACGAGACTTAAACATAATTTAAGCTTGCTCTGAACTATTAAAGTGTTTTTTTCACCATGAGGTTTCGCAGAGCAACAAGCAAGCTTTAGACTCAAACTTCCTGGTAAGGCTGTGGGTGGGTCTATAACAGTGATTAACATATCAGCTCTGCTCTTCCTAACTTTTCCTGCAGAGCCATCTTAACAGCATTATTGGCCCCCGGGCAAAGCATTGCAGTGGGCCCTGCCAAAATACATGACATCACACCAGGTCATGCCTCTAGACACCCCCAAGAACACCCATGATAAACGCCACTTATGTATGGACACCGGCATCCTGCAGCCTACAAGACTATTTGGCAGGGCAAGGAGCCTTTGGTATGTTTCTTGTATTCCTGGCACAAACATACACCACCAAGGGCCCCTATACTTGTGAGGCCCCCGGGCAACTTCCTAGTGTGGTCAATGGGAAAGATGGCCCTGCATTCCTGTCACACTGACATGACTGCAGGAGATTTCTGAAGTGTACTACACAAGGCTGCAGAGCTCTTAATGGTGAAGGCTTATCATTTAGTTAGCTAAACACAGTCCATTGCTAGAGAGAAGACTCTGCAGGGAGTGACTCACTATGGTCGGAACTGACTGACAGACGCAGCTTTGAGCAATGAGAGAGGTTGGGGAGGTGGTCGGAACCAGAGAAATCTGTGTACTTTAAGAGGAAATAAAATCTTCTTTATCTCCTGACCAAAGCAAAATTAACACAGCAATGTATTTGGTAATAGTCTTCATTTACCATTCCCTACATGTTTAAAACTAATCATTATTGTGAGAAAATCCCTCTTAAAGGGGTTGTCTCACTACATTGATTCATATTACCTCAGTCCTGTTTTCTTGGTTTAATTTTGAATTCAGGGGCGAGTTTACTGACTTCCACCAGGCTGCAGAAGAAGCCAGGTCTGTAACTGTAGCAACCAGTGCTGGCAGCCTATCAGGAGAGATCAAATAGGTCTGTAGCTATAGCGAACTGAGGAGCTGATGCAGCCCATACAAGAGGGGATATCTTAGAATAGGTAGGACACTGTAAGGCCCCGTTCACACGGCTTATTGCCGGCGTAATTGCGGGGCCGGATTTCGCCCCGCAATTACGCCGGCAGCCGTGCAGCGGGGCGGGGAGCCGGCAGCTCGCCGGCCCCATAGACTGTCATTATCTACGGCGCGTACGCGCCGTAAATAATTGACGTGTCACTTTCTCCCCACCCAGCGGATTCGCCGAGCTGGTAGGGGAGATGGAATCCATAGTTCTCTATGAGAACTGTGGATTACCGTAGTTACTGGGATAAATTGGAGCCGTATTGTAGCGCAAATACGGCGCGCAGTACGGCTCCAATCCGCGCCCAAATAAGCCGTGTGAACATTGCAAAGTGACTTGTTTTTGCAAGATCTTTAACATAAAAAGCAGCAATCCTTGTAGTGAGACAACCCCTTTAAGTAGAAATACCTGGAACCCAATAGTAACTATATGCTCTACTGGCAGCGATGCAATACATTTTGGGCCAGGGTACTACTACTAGGCATTTTTTCTGTTAGCAGCCTATGTAGCGATCTTCCCGTATGCACCATAGGAATTTGGAGAATACATGTCGCAGGTTAACCATGAAGCTCATTCTAATTCTCCAGCAAGACTCACGTGGGATTTTCAGTCTAATTAAAAGAAGGATCTCATGAGTTCCATTAGAGGCTATATTATACAACGCCTTGGCTCCTGTATCTACTGCCTAGCATTCACTGTCCTGTCAAGCAGGTCTCAGCAATAATGAAAGCAGCCTGAAGGGATACACACAGTATGGCACTAGTTCACATCCAGCCATTCCTGCATCCTACAGCGCTTTGGCAGATCAAGTGTTAAGCCATAGGGAGGCTGAACTGGAAATCTTAAATAAATAAAAATCCAATCTTTTATTAACCAAAAGGCGGCATGACGCGTCCCCCAACCGGGATCCAGCAAGTCAATTTGTGACCCCTGACCTCTCTGACCTTTAACAAAACGGCAGCCTGTGCATGCAAATGGCGTCCGCCGTAAGAGCAGCGGGGGAGTGACGGGGGGAGGGCGTCGAGGCTCAGGAACGAGAGAGAGAGAGACGCGGGAGAGTGGAGAAGGGAGAGGGGGAAAAAACAAAAAACAAATTAAAAAGCTGTTACTTAAATGTCACAGAACACAATTGTTTTTGGCTACAGATCATTACACCTGATACGAACACATTACACAGACACACACAACCACAGACACTTTCTGCCAGTGTGTATGTAATATATATTTGTGTGCATAAATAATCCAGCTATATGCCCATAAACACAGATCCGTACCTATGTGTATACACACACATATATTACCGCTCTATAAGCACCGACACCTATCTGTATATCTAAATGACCACAAATACCGCAACATACACGCCACATGTAGCGTGAATCACTAGCTACAATATCCTTCCGTAGCCCCCATTCAGACAGACAACTTCTATACCATGACAGGTGCTAAGATGCTCGATGCCATATGGAAGCTTGTCATCTTCTCTTTTATCACACCACGTCAATGTGGCTTTTGTTATCCTATGCTGTCATTTCAGGGGTCAATAGGTTCCCTGTGGTCCCTTTAAAAAGATTACTGACAAGAAGTCTACAAGACATAGGAAAAATGCCATCTCCAAGGTAATACCTTTTGTCAAATCTTTCCGCGTCTTGATTGGGACACTTTTTCGCATTCAGACTTGTAAATGCTACGTGACGTTCCAGCTTTCATTTTGCCGAGTGGCCATTAAGTCCTATCAGAGCGGCGTTATACCGTTATTCCGGCTTCGAGGTACGAGAGGCAGAGAATAGTAGCTGCTGCTCTCCCTATCAGGGTTAAAATACGTCTTAATATAGAGCGTTATTACTGTAGTGTGCTAATGATCTGTGTATAATGACACATAACTTCACAATGCATTAACCGGCGCCATTATTCTTGACTTCAGACATGTATAAATCACCACAGGAGATAGCCGAAAGTTTCGACATGATATGAACTGAAACCACCGATAGCCCATTAAAGCACCGAGTCACCCGTATACTTGTAACTCCTCATCTAGATGCCTTGGTGTTAGAAACAGCCGATTAGATCATGGATAAGACATGTAACGATGCTCTATTAGAGAAGAGGGGGCACAACAGGCGGCCCCCCATGCCTCTCTTCCAAGGATAGTTGTGAAACAGTCTGGAACCCACAACCCAGCTAAACACAGTCCATTGCTAGAGATAAGACTCTGCAGGGAGTGACTCACTATGGTCGGAACTGACAGACGTAGCTTTGAGCAATGAGAGATAAGAGAGAGGTTGGGAGAGGTGGTCGGAACCAGAGAAACCTGTGTACTTTAAGAGGAGATAAAATCTTCTTCATCTCCTGACCAAAGCAAAATAACAAAGCAATGTATTTGGTACTAGTCTTCATTTACTGTTCCCTACATGTTAAAAACTAATCATTATAGTGAGAAAATCCTTCTTAAGTAGAAATACCTTGAACCCAATAGTATCTATATGCTCTACTGGCGCCGATGTAATAAATTTTGGGCCAGGGTACTACTGCTAGGCATTTATGCTGTTAGCAGCCTATGTAGCGATATTCTCATATGCACCATAGGAATTTGAAGAAAACATGTTACAGGTTAACCATGAAGCTCATTCTAATTCTCCAGCAAGACTCACTTGGGATTTTCAGTTTAATTAAAAGAAGGATCTCATGAGTTCCATTAGAGTCTATATTATACAACGCTTTAGCTCCTGTATCTACTGCCTAGCATTCGCTGGAACCCACAAAAACTACAATGAAAATAGGCGCCCCATATCCTTATTCTGGAGAATCGAGCAGGGTTCCCCCATTCTGATCTAAAGTGGAACCAAGACCTCTCAGCCATTTTGGGTTTTTACCATTGAAGTGCCATAAAGGTATCAGATGGAGAATACTCCTCTAAGGCTGGGTCTACACGGCATTGGACAAAAATCTCACTGAAAACCAATTCCTAAAAAAGGTTCATAAAACTGAGTTTTTTGTCCACTGCCTGTCAAAAGCTGCTGAAAAAATTGCAGGTTGTTTGCCCTGTTTTTTTTTGTTTTTGCATAAATGCACAGCATTGCTATGGATTTCTGCAAAAAAAAAAAAAAAACGTACCAAAAATTTCCGGCACTTTAAATAGGCTGCAATAGTAAATTTTCTGCTCTGCTCAGTCGTTTTTTTGCAATGTTTCAAAGAACAACCAGCAGAAAAAACGAGCAGAAAAAACATTCTGTGGAGACAACAGAACATTTTTACTATTAAAGTCTATGGGATCTGTATTCAGTTGTTTTTTCAGCAGTTTTAGAAAACTAAAAACGCTTAAAAAAAACGACTTAAAAATGTGTGCAGTGGAGACATAGCCTAAGATTTACTTCGGCCCCTGGGAGAAGTACAATATGACAATGTGGCCCTTAGACCAGAAAACATTGTACACCCATGTCTTATAACTTACAGAGCTGTAAAGCTATGTCCACACTGCATAAGAAAACGATCGTATCTTCGGCGCTTTTCGTTTTTTAACGTTCCTGCGGCCCCATAGCCGGCAATGGGAAAGACAAGCTGCAGTCTACACAGCTCATCTTTTCTCTGCCCGTCTTTCGGCAGCGGCGTATTATACAACATGTTGTATAATAAGCCGGCGCTTCTAGTTTTCTTGCCGTCTTCCCATACAATACAATTGTATGGGGGACGTCAGGAAAACGAGAAGCGACCGCGGCTTTTGTCACAAAGCGTGATAAAAACCGCGGCCCTGCATCAGAGAAAAAAACGGCCGCTTTTGCGCCGTTTTTTGTCTGATGCAGTGTAGACATAGTCTTAGCTGTCCTGGTGACAAACTGTGGTCACTTGTGATATTTTTGCTGGGATGTTAAACGGGACATCAACTAACTTACTGGAGTTAGGGCCTTACCAGGTCAGACCCCATTCACGTGTCATTTTGGTCATATTGATATTGGTACTCATTGGGAGCAGACCGTGTTAATACCTATATAGCAAACTGTCTCTTCTGAACCATATTTGCTGCAATATATGCTGTGGTACAGGTTAGCTCAAGAGAGGTCAAGTTCCTTATTGTGAAGACGCACCCTAAGGCCTGGTTCACACGGCTTATTGACGGATTTCGCCCCGCAATTACGCCGGCAGCCGTGCAGCGGGGCGGCAGCTCGCTGGCCCCATAGACTGTCATTATCTACGGCGCGTATACGCCGCTGGTAATTCACGTCACTTTCTCCCCGCCCGGCGGATTCGCCCAACGGGAAGAGGAGACGGAATCCATAGTTCTCTATGAGAACTGTGGATTACCGTAGTTACTGGGACGGATTGGAGCCGTACTGCAGCGCAAATACGGCGCGCAGTACGGCTCCAATCAGTCCCAAAATAAGCCGTGTGAACGAGGCCTAAGGTTATGTTCACACGGCTTAAACCTGGACGTATTTCAGTCCGTAGTTACGCGCCGGAGTGCGCAAATTACAGGCTGAATACGTCCTAGTAACTACGGTAATCCACAGTTCTCATAGAGAACTGTGGATTACGTCTCCTCTCCCTGCTCGGCGAATACGCCGAGGGGGGAGATAAGTGACATGTGAATTACTAGCGGCGTATACGCGCCGCTGGTAATGCAAGTCTATGGGCCCCCGCGCACCCGCCCTGCCCACACGCCATAATTGCGGGGCCGTAATTACACCCTGCAAATACACCGTGTGAACCTAGCCTAAAGGTGTGAATGCTCCACTAAAATGTAAATAGATTTGAATAAGCTCAACGGATGAGAGCTAGGACTCCAGCGCCACCCATTAAAAGTGACAGATGAATATGGTCTTGAGACACTGAGAAGATTTTTTATTATCTGAAGACTATATAAGGGTGCTTTCACACAGCGCTGTTTTGGTGCAGTTTTAGCTGCGCTCCAATTAAACTGCCTTTATTAGCAGCAAGCTTCTTTCAGTTGTCTAAATTGTTCAGAAAGGTGTTTCAAGTAAGTAATCAATTACTGTGTGTGAAGTCCTGTGGATTACAAACACACTAATTGATTACTCATTTTTCAAACAGTTCAGATAACTGAAAGAAACTTGCAGGTAATAAAGGCAGTTTAAATGCAGTGCAGTTAAAACTGCACCAAAACTGCGCTGTGTAAAAGGAACCTTAGGCCATGTTGCCCGCCCACACGGCATAATTGCGGGGCGTAAATATCCACCACAATTACGCCGTGAGGACGCGGGAGGGGAGCCGGCACCTCGCCGGCCCATAGACTATCATTACTAGTGGTGCGTATACGCCGCTAGTAAATGACATGTCACTTATCTCCCCCTGCGGCGGATTCGCCGAGCGCGGAGAGGAGACGTAATCCATAGTTCTCTATGAGAACTGTGGATTACCGTAATGACTGGAACTATTTCAGCCCGTAATTCGCGCAGTGCGCCGCGCATTTCGGGCTGAAATAACTTGCCATATCTGCTGTGTGAACATGGCATTCAGGTGCTTTCACAGGGGGTGGTTGTTGTTGCATTTTTTTTTTTTTTTTGCAGAAATACACAGGTATTAATGTTGTGAACTTCTGCAAAAAAAAAAAAAAAACTACAAAAAAAACACTTCGTGTGAAAGCACCTTTAGGGTATGTTCACACAGCATAATTGCACTGCAATACACCCGAATTACGCCTCAAATTCCAGTAACTCATAGCTATGAATACCCAATGTTTTCCCTGGCGTATAATACCCCACAAGGAAAGCAATTGACATGTCATTTCTTCCCAGCGCGTAAGTGTGAATGTGTCAGTGTTTTAGAAGTACGCACTGGCTGCATGTGGATTGGATTTTTTTTAATTTATCTTTTGGATTGTTTCCTTAGGGTATGTTCATACGGCGTTTGTTACATACATTTTAGGGTATGTTTTACGTACCGATAAATGGACCTCAAAACGTATTTAACAATTTTCAAGTGTGATTACATTTACGTCAATGTAAAATACGTATCGTCGTTCAGACAATATGTGTTTTGCATTGTGTAAAACTCATGCATTCAAAGAGTTGACATGTCAATTCGTGATCCTTTTTACGCAATAAAAATCCCAGAGCAACAATAGGGATACGTCTTTGCAGTCCAGAAAACGTATCCAAAAACGTACACACTTTGTGGTATGTTTTCGGATGCGTTTAACGCAATACGTTTTACCTACTGAATACGTTTTACCTACCTTTGAAACATGACAACGAGTCAAACCAAGTACCCATCTGCAGACAGCTGTTTCAGGGTGTTTGCCCTCTCTAAACTCTAATGCTTAAAGGCTCTTTAGTAGGTCGGATATGACTTCAATTAATGCTATATCCAATTCGTGTTGCTGGATTCATAGTACTCTTCTCTTGAGCCTATTAAAATATACTTATATTATAGTGTAGCATTCATAGCTTGTAAGTGTCCACACACCTTCAAGGTGCCTCACACTAATGAGAAAAATGATCCCTTTGGAGCTACATCTAAATCTCTCACCCAGCTAACCAGAACCATGTTCTACACTAAACAAGAGCAAATACCCCAAAACCGCTTTTTGCTAATGGGTAAATGGACTTTAAATTCTGAGTCATGTTTCCAGGCTCTTTGGTGTCTCAGATGTGACTAGGGAATGCTACTTCCAATAAGTGGTACTGGAATCCTAGCTCTCTTCCTTCAAAGTATGGCTGAAAGGTGAAGTGAATGGGGCCTAAACCTCAGAAAAACCCTTTATACTTATGTGCTAGAACACTAATACAGAAAACCAACCAGGTAATGATCAAATACTCTCAACCTGAAAGAGTAAGACCTTTTTTTTTATTTTTACATAGATAAATATACCGTAAATCAGTGGTCTCAAACTGAGGCCCTCCAGCTGTTGGGAAACTACAACTCACATCATGCATTTATATCTATAACTGTGGGCTTGATGGGAGTTGTAGTTTCCCAACAGCTGGAGGGCCGCAGTTTGAGACCACTGCCGTAAATGTACTGGATAGATCATGATAATTGAGGCCTCACACGAACAAGCTAAAAGCACACACAATATTCGGTGAAAACATGCACAGTACTCCATTCACTGAAAGAATGGCCAAACGCACATTAAGGCATGAAGGAGCCCTATGCACGTTTTTCTTAAATATACTGCACAACCAACACCAATGAACGCACCGCTCGAAATTATGATTGCGCTGTCAAGCAAGATGTCAGATTTTACGACAAAGACTATAAAAAGGTCACAGGTACATAGGCATGAACAGGCCATGGCTTGCTACATATGGTCACTCTCTACCACTAGGCAGCACACTGTTCATCACAGGGTATGATGCGGCACTTACTTGCCTGGGAATGAGATGAGAATAGCAGAAAAGCAAGGACAGAAAACACCAACAGAAGAAGCAGCAGCAGTGCGATCAATGGGGAAGACATGCAAATAAAGTAAGGGAGCGCATGCAGAGAGAGCGGGGTGACAGGGGGGCTCAGTGTGGGGCATGTGTTACCTTCTGTGTTGGCGTTGCCGCTGTAAACATTTCGCAGGCTGCCAACACGGTTTAGTTTCCATGCTTTGCGTTTATCTGCATCCAGAGAGCAAAAGGGAAGGAGAAACGGAGAGAAAGAAAATAAATGGGGAAAAAGAAAGGAGAGAAGGACAGAAAGACAGAGGGGCCTGAGAGTTCGAAAGGGGTATCATAAGGATTTCTGTGATAAAACACTGGTTAAACCTAAGCAAACGTGAACAGACTGTTAGTGATTAGTGCCCTCTACACATTAAAAACTAGTCATGTGCTCCTATGGGCGTGGCTCTTTTGTTCAATCATGCAGGTGTGTGGAGACTCTTATGCCTTGGTCGCTCCACTGAAATTTGAATATATTTGAAAAGGCTCATTGGAAAAGAACTGGCACTCTGCAGCGCCACCTATTGAATGCATCATTCCTCAAATCATCTGCAATGGGAAAGGGATTAATATTCACACTCATTAGAAACATTACCCTTTTTGAGCTTGGTCTATAGCTGCTCGCCCAGCCAGCCATTATTAGGGCTTGTTCACATGGAGTTTTGAGTCCATGTTACAAGCGCTTTTTAGATCCGTATCTGGGACCGACAGGACGGACCCAGAGACAGATCTAAACAATTAGTAGTGAGATTATCACTGCGGGCTATGAGGAAGACGCAGCGGCGTTCAGATGAGAGATCACCCTCCTGCCTGCTGGCTCCATCTTTGAAAGAATTGCATGTCAAATCTTTGATCGGGTCCGTAAAGAAAAGCGGATGTAACACGGAGTCAAAACTCTGTGTGAACAAGCCCTAACACTCTGCACTGATGAGGGGCAAACACACCGACACAGCTGTCTGCAGATGAATTAACTGGCATTGTATTAATCACTTTCACATTATCAGTAATGGTATGTTCACACGTGTTGAGTCCGTGTGAACATAGGCTTTTAGATGCCTGTTTGGATCCGTCTGTCGGACCCCAAATGAACCCAAACACGTATCTAATAAATAGCAATGTGATTTACATTGCTTTTAATATCAAACACGCATCAGCGTTCAGACGAGTGATTGCCGATGTGTGTCTCACTGCGTCTTGCGGATCTGTTCCAAGAATTGTCATTTCAATTCTTGGTCTGAAAGACGCAGTAGGAGCCCTACAATAAACTATAGGGTGCGATCCTGCTGCATCCGACACGGATCCAAACATGCAGCTGCATGTTGGATACGTGTTGGTTCCGTTTAGGGAACCAATGATTGCCAATGCGTTTTTGGATGTGATTTTCGGATCCAAAAACGCCATGTGGATAACCCCTTAGTCGGATGTGACTTGAGGAATGAAACCTCCAATAGGGGGCATTGCAGAGTCTCAGCTCATTTCCTATGGGCTTGTTAGTATCTCTTGTACAACTGAATGTACACTCCTCCCTCCACAGAGTCATACACACCACTCCTGGCTCCAGGTAGCAAACACATACAGAGGGTTCAAGGTAATAGCTCTTTTCGAACTGAAACACTAATGGACATGAATGTCTAAGCTAAAGGCACACAGAGAGCAAGACCAGCACTACAGGTACCAGGCAGACTGGCACATCATTTAGGAAGGATTAGTGCTATGCATGCTGCTTGTTCAGACAGGTGTATATATTCAACAGAGAAAGAGCCATATACACCTTGGATATGAAAAATCCCTGATGATACAAGTATAACAATATTTCTCTTCCCATAATAGTTCTACAAAGGAACAAATCCGATTTAGTCCTTTGTACACAGATGTAACCACAGATGTCATTTTTTGAAGGAAATACTGATGCACACCATCCAAAAATCTGCACCAACCTTCGCACAGTAAGAATGGTATTTTCGGACACTAGACAGATGCACAGGGTTCTGTGTTGACTGAAAACTTCTTCTGGACACAATCCCCACATATAGATCATATAATAATGGCCTTCATTCCAGTGAATTAGCTTGTGCATTATATACAACATGCAACTGATAAGTGCTATATCTTATACTATCCAATGGTATACCTCCATGATAGAATATACAGCAACTTACAAGTGCTTAAAGGGGTTTTACCACAATCTCATACCTCCTGCATCCAGCTCTTCAGCTCTTTGTGCTCAGAAGGGGGCGTGTGTGATTTGTTTGAATTGCATATCATTTGACCAAGCATGATGATATCACCAGGCCTTTTCTATCTCTAGTCAAAGAAAGGTCTGTTTATGTATGAAGCTGTGCGTAGCTACAGTGTAGCTCAGTGGTAAATGTTTTGCCTCACAGCACAAGGGCCCTAGGTTAAAATCCCTGCAGAAACCAAACCTGTGGATTTTTTTTCTCTTTATCACTGCACAGACCTCATTGAGCTTTAGCTTTATTTATTTGCACTGTTTGACTAATTACTAAGGAGCACAGATGACAGGAGTAGAATGACAGCACCCGGGGTTTGAACACTCAGTAGCTGCCTGAAAGGAGAGGTGATGTCTGAGCATGTGCGACCAGGACTGAGGAGCTCTCAACCCTGGTCGTATCCCCTGGAGACGAGCTGTAAACAATAGATCACTACAGAAGCAGCTAAAAGAAAAACTGTAGATAATTTTTAATAATGATGAATGAGGAAAATGTTTATTATTCCATTTGCAAGCTTCCCACGTCAATTTTACTTAATGGCAAAAGCCCTTTAACACCGTTGGATTCCTGGGTAGCAGCATAATGAATACTTTGGGAAAATGTCCTTGTTTTTGGAGAAAATTAAGACATGTATTGTCATGTAACAGAGGAATGGAATAGATGTTGGCTACAGACTCAGTAAGTAGAATGATATAATCATCGTGCACTATAATTTTATAGATAAAAAGGCACGTAAAGGAGAGGACAAAACGGCTGCTTGAGGGCAATAGTGAGAGAAGGTGTTGAAGCAGGTTTATTCATGGGATTGTCCAGTGAGAAAATTGAGATTTTTGTACTTACCATAAAATCCTTTTCTCATCTGATTAATTGGGGGACACAGCACCTTGGGTATAGGCCCTCGCCCTAGGAGGCTGACACTAGGCGGAACCAAAAGTGTTGCATTCGCCCTGATGGACTATATCCCTCCTACTGACGCCAGGCTACTCAGTTGGTACAAAAGCCGTAGCAAAGACGATAAACCATAGTCCGACTCCAAGGAAAAAGCGACAAATGGGAATCGTAAAAAGGGAGGGACCTGTGTCCCCAAATGAATCAGACAAGAAAAGGATTTTACGATAAGTACAAAAATCCCAATTTCTCATCAATATCATTGGGGGACACAGCACCTTGGGATGTCCATTAGCAGCCCCAGAGGGTGGGGAAACGAAAAAATTTGACAACTAAAAAGTTAATCAGCAGTGGTAGTCCTTAGCACACTGCTGCCTGAAGTACCATACGGCTGAGGCTTGCATCAGCCGAGGCCAAGGTATGGATTTGTTAGAAGTTAGAACTTAGAAAAGGTATGGACCGAGGCCCAGGTGGCAGCCTTGCAAACTTGCAAAGCTGAAGCTTGATGCTGAACCATCCAGGAGGCATCAACTGCCCGTGTGGAATGAGAACGGAAGAGCCTCTCCCATGGACCGATAGGCTTCCGAAATTGCAGACCGAATCCAGCTGGCAATGGTGGCCGTAGAGAACCCTCTGGAATGATAAAGAGGGCATCAAAGCATCTAAAGGGTTCAGTGGCCGAGAGGTAGATCCGAACGCCCCTGACAACGTCTAGACAATTTAACGCCCACTCTCTGGGATAAACGGGGGACGGCAAAAAGAGGGCAGAACTATGTCCTCATTGATATGAAACGAAGAAACCGCCTTTGGGAGAAACAAAGGAACAGGTCGTAGGACAACCTTGTCCTTATGCAGTACCAGGAAAGGAGATCTACACGATAAAGCCGTCAGTTCAGACACCCGGCGGATGGAAGTAATGGCTATCAGGAAGGCCAGGCTAAAACTGAGTAGCCTGGCATCAGTTGGAGGGATATAGTCCATCAGGGCGGATCCAACATGTTTGGTTCTGCCTAGTGTCAGCCTCCTAGGGTGAGGGCCCAAGGTGGTGTCCCCCAATGATATTGATGAGAAAGTTCATCTTAAATGGGCAATGGAGGGGACTGGGAAGTATGTATAATTTTTTCTCTCTTTTTTTTTAACCAACCTTGCCTCATTTAAAGGGAATGTGTCATCAAAAATTGACTTCTTATTAACTCATATTTTTTTTATGTTAAACAGATAAGAATTTCATGTTTTTTTAATTTTTCATATCACTATCAATATTTGTTAAAAATCCTGAAATCCTGCAGTTTTCACTTTGGCCACAACACCTAATAATAGTCTGACACTTTTTGTTCTGTAGAGAAAACTTTTCAATAGTCTCCATATTATTAGCACAGGCAGGATTACACTGAAAGGAGACACCAATCTGTATAGATAACACAGGATCCACAATTCACAAAAGGAGATAATACAGCTCCCATTCCCTGCACAGTGACATCTTCCCAGGTCACAGAGCATGCCCAGAAAACTATCCTACAGAAGTCAATGGGTCTGCTCCTGTCCACAGGGTCCTATGGCCATGAAGCTTCTATAAAGCATCTCTCTAAATGTTGTTAAAAGCAGCTCAGGCAAGATGGCTGCCCCCGTAATCCTATACAGACAACAGAATTGAGAAATCTACAAACACAAAATGAAAATGGCAGAGAAAAAAATTAATATGTATTAGTATCTTGTTTAAATTAGTTAAAAAAAAAAAAAAAAATGAAGAAATAAAAATGGTTTTAGATTCCCGTAAAGATTAATTTTTCTCCACAGACAATCAATTTAATACTAGGAAGATCAGGAGAGGGAGACAAAAATAAAAAGTTAGGGGCTATTCACATCACATTTATTGCCTCTATTTAACAATTGTGATAAATATCATACTGTGATGTTCTTCACCCACAGGGACTCATTAGTAAAAATAAAAATGTACACCATGTAACATATGTATTCCTTTTTTTGTTAAAAGGGGTTGTCTCACTACATTGATTAATCTTCATCACTACATTGATTCATCTCACTATATTGATTCATCAGACCTCAGTCCTGTTTTCTTGGTTTCATTTTGAATTCAGGGGCGTGTTTGCTAGCTTCTACTAGGCTGCAGTAGAAGCCAGGTCTTGTAGCTATAGCAACCAGTGTTGGCAGCCTATCATGAGAGACTGAACAGGTCTGTAGCTATAGCAACCAGTGCTGACAGCCTATTAGGAGAGATTAAACAGGTCTGTAGCTATAGCGACCTGAGGAGCTGATGCAACCCATACAAGAGGGGCTATCTAGGAATAGGTAGGACACTGTTCATGGACACATATTACAAAGTGACTTGTTTTTGCAAGATCTTTAACATAAAAAGCAATCCTTGTAGTGAGAGAACCCCTTTAATAAATGGCTATTTAAAGTCTCCTGGAATCTGAAAGCTTTTGAGGTACCCGTCTTATAAGTACATTTCTTGGATGTTATAGATTAGTGCACATCACCCTTTAGGGTCCCGTTGGCTAAAATAAAAAAATAAAAATAAAAAGTTTAATCTGTATGTTTTTCTTTTTAGAAGAGCTTCTGGAAAGGAACAATGTAGTCTAGTCCGCTTTTCCATACCCTATTTTGTTTTACACTGACGTATATCAGCCAGATGGAGGGCAACCGGGAAATACTTTTGGCCTCCGTTGGGCCATTTAATTCCATGGATGTATTTTATGGATACATTTAGCCTGTATGCCAAGGGCTTTTACAATGGTGATGTGAACAGCCCCTAAATTAGGGACAGAGGAAAAAAAAAGGGGCATAAGGGTAAAGTTGGAAGGCATTTGAAAATATGAAAAACTTAGGGTCAGGAAAGTACGAGATTCACAAGGAACGAGAAGTAAGAAAACATATAGAAGTGAAAAGGACTAATAATGGAATGTGTAGAATAAGATAAAATGAGGGGAAAAATTGGTGAAATGCGCTCGAAGAATAAGGTCAAAAACATAAAAACCTACAAAAGTCAAAGAGAGAAAGAAAAAAAACGAAACAACAGAGAAAGAAAAAAACATGTGAACGGAGGAGAAAAAGTAACAGAAGATTAGTGATGGATTGGGAAAAAATAGCTGAGGTACTAGAGGTAAGAAAACAAAGTACTTGATGGTAGGGAAAGGCAGAAATGGTCAGAAAGGGGTGAGGAGGAGGGAAAATGGAAGAGTTATTTCGGGTTTATAGTTAAAGGAGTTGTCTCAATACAGAGTTTCAAAGGATGCATGAATGAAATACTCTGCCACTTCCTGGTTCAGACTGACTAATTTGCATACAGCTTGTGCTTGTACAGCTCCATGCTGTGCTGTGCTTTCAGTTGCTAATTAGATCAGATTAGCTTCTCAAACTACTAACAGGACTTCTTATCTGATCCCTCAAACAAAAGCCCTAATTACAGTGCTGTTTATTTTACATAAATCAAGCTTTTTACTGCTCAGCAGCAAGGACACTGCTGTGACCTGTGTGATGACATCACTCACTGCTATCTCATAGAACAAACAGCAGGGGGAGAATTGTTTACAGGTCTGTTACTGAGGGAACTGAAATAGCCAGGGAGGTCATAAATTCACTTGTATCTCCTTAGGGAAAACAGAGGAATAAAGCAATATATTTGGAAAATGTCTTTATTTTGTGTTCCCTTCAATTTGAAAGCTATTCTTTGTAGCGAGACAACCCCTTTAAGGAAGCAGACACTCAAAGGTTGAACACAAAGGGATAACAGGTGCAAGGGCTGAGGGGAATACCATGCACCTTATAACAGGTCTACATAGTAAATGGTTATTTTTTTTGCATATATAGAGACTTTTTAAAACTGCAAACAATTCATGCCATAAAAAAAACAGCAAAACATATAGACTTGCAGACTGTCCAGATGAACATGATGGGTAATTCTTGCCTTTGGCGCAGCACACCTTAAAATACCCATACTGTTCTTTGTATAACACTGAAACACATAGCATTGCAAGTAGAATACAAAAACACCCTGGATGATCTTTAAAAAAAACACACATACAAAGACACACAATGTACTGTGCATAATAGATAGACACTCCGCTCCGTGTACAATACAGGTAGACATGCTGGTCGGTATACAATAGATGTAAAACCCTTTTGTGTATGATATGGACACACTAGAGGACGACAACTGTGCTGAAAGGGTTTGAAAAAGTGCCCATTTTAAGGATATTGCTGCCTTCACACGGATGCTGCGGTTATTGGTTCATCCATTTCATTTGTGCCACTAAAACCGTTTTGGCCCTTTAAAAATGCAATTGACATCCTTGAATTACAGGCTCTGTGTCCCTCGTAACGTAATTACATACTCGGGCACGGTGCAGTTCACCCAGGCACCTCAGAACAGATAGAGAAATCAATGAGTGTCACACTAGTATTTCAGTTATCTTCTTACTTGGTAATTAAGTGCAATCCTGGATGGTCTTCTACAGGTGCACGGGCTGACCACACAGGATGACCAGGTGCAGAAAGCCAAGGACATGGGACTCTGCACATCCTCTGACCACAGACAGAACTAACAAGGATCACATTTCAAAGGGTTAATTAGGGGGCTTTAAGTTTAATAAGTAACTGTGATCACTGAAGCACTGGATCCTCTGCAGATGGCACGGTCTCTAATAAGTGTGCCAAGCAAGATCTCCAGGACCATCATGGAGGGAAACAAGGTGTCTGCTTCTGTATCCTTAATCATGGAAGGAAACTTAGGGCGACATGTATGAATTCGAATGCGTACTTTTTTTTTCACTTGGCGCCGACACCAGAGTTCTAAATAGATATAGAAGAGTGTAGAATACGACAGATTTTTGGCCCATTAAGCTCTATGTAATACGCCAAAAATCTGTCGTATTCTACACTCTTCTATATCTATTTAGAACTGTGGTGTCGGCGCCAAGATAAAAAAAAGTACGCATTAAAATTTATACTTGTCGCCATCTTAATGTTTCAATGCTTGGATTCTGAGTGTGTAGAATATGACAGATTTTTGGCGCATTACATAGAGCTTAATGCGCCAAGTTTGGCGCATTACACTTTATGCCCATACAAAGTTTGGCGCATTAAGCTTTATGTAATGCGACAAAAATCTTCATACTGTCGTATTCTACACTCTTCTATATCTATTTAGAACTGTGGTGTCGGCACCAAGTAAAAAAAAAAGTACGCATTCGAACTCATACATGTCGCCCTAAAAATCTGGTTCTGTACCCCTACCCATGAAAAGTGGATGAACCCATCAGGTGTGACTACTACCATGCTAAAAATTGGTTGGCCCTGGTACTAAATAACAGAAAAGTGGCCACACCAATAGAAATTAACAGGAGTATGGAATGGAGACACTGGGGGGCCTATTCACATTCAAGAATGGCAGATTAGTTCCAGCTGCTAGAAAAAAAACAATCAGACTTTTGTAAGTCATCTGATTACACTGGTAAAAGCCAAAAAATATTTTCGGATGCTCCCTTTATTGACCGGATACCTTAATCATGTAGACTTTATACTGTGGAACCCATAAACTAAGTCAATACTAAGATAGGGGTAGAGGACAGAGAAGGAACTTACATATATTAGGAGGGTTGAGCGCTTTTTTTTTTTCAATTTTTAGTTTTACAAATTCAATGACTTTGTGAAAGCTCTAAACTAAAAAACTAATTTAAAGGGGTTTTGCCACGATCTCATTTCATACCTCCTGTATTCTGCTCTTCAGCTCTGTGTGCTCAGAAGGGGGCGTGTGTGATTTGTTTGAATTGCATATCATGTGACCCAGCAGAATGACATCACCAAGCCTTTCCTCTTTGTAGTGAAAGGTCTATTTATGAGAGGTAAAGCTTTTGCCCCCAGGCACAAGGGTCTTAGGTTCAAATCCCTGAAGGACCCAAACCTGTGGATTTTCTTTTTCTCTTTATCAATGCACAGACCTCATTGAGTTTTTTTTTTATTTATTTGACATGTTTTACTAACAGAGGACCGGAGTAGAATGACAGCACCTGGGGTTTGAAAACGCAGTAGCTGCCTGAGCGGAGAGGTGATGTCTGAGCATGTCTGACCAGGACGGAGCAGCTCTCAGCCCTGGTCGTATCCCTTGGAGACTAGCTGTAAACAATAGATCACTAAAGGAGCAGCTAAAACCAAAATGCTGCAGAATTTTTAATAATAATGAATGGTGAAAATGTTTGTTATTTCATTTGCAAGCTTCCCACGTCAATTTTACTTCATGGCAAAACCCCTTTAAGGGGTCGCTCTAATTTGACAAGTGTTTGTGGTGAAACGAGTTTGAGTGACATATAAAGCTAGCCATAAACTACATGCATGGTTCCCAACCAGTAAGCTCAGAAGACACATGTGGCTTGCAACCCGCCATAGCAGTCCACAGTTATGACCACGTGCGTTGGCAGCTGACATCATTGCAGGCATATCTGACACACCCAACAACTTGGATGGTATAAAATTTGAGTCTATTTCACACTGCAAAGCTTATCTGAAAACATTGGAAATTTCAGGTCTTCTTGTTTTTCCATTTGTGGCTCTTGACCGTCAAGGTTGAATGTGGCTCACATGATATAGAAGGTTGGGGACCACTACATTTAGATTGGGCTATTCAGCTGCTGGCCATATGCTCACTTGGCCAAACATTATCTCTACCAACTCCCCCATAGACATGCACTCTTGGATCAGCCAAACTGGCACACTTTTAATAGGAGCAGGGTGATAACTTGCTACCATCTGCTCCTAGGGGGAGGTAGAATCAATGTGTTGTGGGACCATTCAGAAATGCATATAGTCAGCTTAGAGGTAGCTTGCACACATACACAGTAAAGGGAATAGTGACTAAATGAAAAACCGAGCACATTATGTAACAAGGAACCATACAGCGTAATAAGGTTATTAATATTACTGGAATTGGCATGATTACATACAGCCTTGGTTACCATCCCATATTGAGGCCCTACTCTGCAGCCAAGATGGTGAATGAAAGTCAATACACTTTACAGACATAAAGCCAGGCAAAGCTGCAGTCATCTCACCTTCAGCCGTGCTGGAGAGCCCATCAGCCTTGAAATTACTAGTACTCTTCTTCCGGCGGTGTTTCTTACGATTTGCATGTGGGGAAGGAGGTGGGTCCAGTTTGGGACTTGTAGTACTAGAAATGCTCGGACTGGAACACACAGAGTCACCCAGGCCAGTATCTGCAATTTAAGCATATACAAAAAAAAAGGCTCAAAATAAAACATGGACTATCAACAAGAGAACATGTATGATGGTATCCAACACTGGGCGCTTGGAGTACATTCACATATGGTGGAAATGCTGCAGATGTTGCCAACACATCTGTGCAGGTAAAATATGCAACCGCATACAATACTGAGCAAGTGAGCTAAGTTTTACAAATCTCAGGCACACCCTACACAATCCTCCGGGTGAAAAACTACCTGCCGGATTGTAAAATTCGCAATGTGTCAATTTTGACCACAGATTTTACCCCTTCCCTTTTAGTAGGAGTAGATTCTATAGTAAATCCACATTACACATACATATTTGACTACAGATTTGCAGCAGAGAAACCTGCCAAATGTGAACAAAAAGCACAAAAAATGCTTCCAAGCCGGTAAGGGTTCACACTATGGTATTCACTACGATGAAGAAAACGAAGAGTTGTCCAGCTTCCAATAAAGAAGGTATTTTTATTATGTACAGGAGACACTTGGGAGACAGATCAGTAAAATGAGCTGACGCGTTTCAGGCCTCGTGGGCCCTTAGTCATAACGTCTTCACTACATTGCATGTATCTGTCAGAGTATTGGGGAAAAAAAGTTATGGTAGACCACATTTCTGTGCCCTCCAGAGAAACTGTGTACCGTCGGCAAATAGAGCCAACACAGGTCCACATAGGACTAACTTTGCTCTATTCAGGGCGGCGTTGGTTATATTACAGTATCCATTCGGGTACCTTTTCATCCGATACCCCAACATATACCTGCAACATAGTGAATACCATAATGTGAAGCCAGTCTAAGAAATTCAACAAAAGCCCTCCCAACCCAGGTTTAACCAAAAGTTAAAGCAGAGGCAGACATTTGATATTTGTATTTTTCACGTCTGCTGTGATGACCACACGACAGTGCGATACTACGTGCTCTGTACTGCTCTTACATGAGCGAGGATGAGCGGCTCCTTTGAGCACCAGGTGAGGGCCCATTTTCTTTCTTTTGGTACATCATGTATACAGTACATGCCCCAAAGAAGCTCCTGTCCTCAAAATAGAAAGTGATTCTAGCTTCCAGCAGCTTTCTGGCTGTTGTATGCAAGAAGTTGCTTTATCTGTCGGTTATCCGCTTCATTTACTTTAACCTTTTTTGCATTGTGCTGATTGCATTTTGAGGCTTTGGAACCATTTACCACTTTTCCACAGAGTTATGGTGTCAACATACAATTGTCGCCTCAGAACTGATTTATATTGTATGTTAAAGGGGTTTTGTCGTTTGAACGGTTCGTGCTCTTCAGCTTATTCTCTAAGATTGAATTTGAAATCCAGGGGCGAGTCTCTCCTCTCAGCAGGCGTGTCTCTCCTCTCAGCAGGCGCGTCTCTCCTCACTGAAGAACTGTGACATCCTCATTCTGGGTGAGGCAGTAGAAGCAGAAGGATGTCTGCAGAGGACAGCTCCTCAGCCTCCTGAATGCTTCAGGCTGACTCCACAAGCTCCTTGCTTGGCTATATGCAGTTATACACACAGCCTGAACTGATGAGACATGTGAGGAGTGTACACTGCCCCCTACTTCCCCTCTGTTACCAGGCAGCAGACTAGGTTATATGGAGCAATACACACTGCCCTCCTACCTTCTCTCCCCCTGTTAGCAGGCAGGAAACTCTATAATACTGTGTTATATGAAGGAATCTGTGACTTAAACAGCCAGTAATTTCCCAGATCATTCACCCTAGAGGTGGAAGATGAGTATAGAGCCAGCAGTCCTTGGTTTCACTATCGATTTTAACAGCTCAGAGGGGAGAAAACACAGAGTGTGCAGGCAGCCAATCACAGCGCAGGGTGCGTGGCCGGGGCGTTTCCTGTCTAGGGGAGTATCCCAACAGGCAGAATGAAATGTCAGCCAGCCAATCACAGTGCATGGGGCGTGTCTAGTGGGGTGGGAAACATCCAGGAGGTTTGTCCCAAGCAGCAGAAACAGAATACAGATTTACAGAAAAGCTCATATCTGCTAAACCAAGTGACAGAGGTAATGCAAACCAATTACAAAAGTGCTTATTTTTACTGTCCCCATAATCTGAGACATGATCTTTGTAGCGATAAAGCCCCTTTAAGAGAGCACTTTACTAGTAGTTGCCAATTTTGTTAAGAAATTCTCCTCGACTGTAAAAAAAAGGTTTTAGGGCACTGAATATCATAATTGGATGGGGTGTACAGAGTCTCAGTTTGGAGCAAAGAGCGTCTTACAATAGCAGATCCTTCCCATCCATGAATTAATATAGGTATCTGTTAATCTGAATAGGCAGCAATGTAAACCTACGTTTCCCCTGCTGAAAAGAACTCATCAAAGGGTGGTTTCTGTAGCCAGACCTGCGGCAAGCAGCTGATTATTTGGCCAACTTCGAATTAAAAAGGGGATGTGAGATTTCTTGGCATGAAAAGACAATCGGGCCAAGTACAGGGCCGTGCTTGGGTAGATATTCGGAGTTTCTGAAGACCAAAAAAAAATGTTGACATTGTAAGATCGTGTCATTTTCCGAGATATATTAATCTTTACAACACTGCTTTGAAAAAAGCCCCCAAAAACGTAAGTATTTGCAGGTGTTGATGAGACATCTCCAGATGTATGGACGCCAAGATATTCTCTACCCTACATGAAAGGCCCTTAATAAACTAAGAACTGAATGAATTAAGAGGTTTTTGTTATTTTCGCCTTATCTACTTATATTGCTCTTCTGCTACATAGAGCAATACAACTAACTTGCATATTGCTGTTTTATTCTTAAAAGATCTTACAAAGAGAGATAAAACGGAACTAGGAAAAAGCCGGATTCTTCAGGGAAAGAAAAAAGGGGGGATACTGAATGTGTCTACCACACAACAGACTTGGAAGAATGGAACAGCTTGCTCATAAAACAATGAGAAGCGAATAGAAAGAAATAAGAAAAAGCTGACAGATATATAAAAGATGCAGAGAGGGAGGCGATGGGATGGAGCGACGTGGTCCATCCAGACTGTGCCGCATCCGTTTTTTATGGATATCATCTCACACCCTCCATCCTATTTTATTGCCATTGTAAGAACGTGTTACACCCTCTCCCAAAATATACCCCTCTCCTGTGGGCAGCTGCTTCATACAGTTCAGTGTTTGTGATGAGCAAGTATAAAATAACATTCTCATAAATTTAGTGCAGGGAAATGAACCCTCCAAGTGATCACTGCCGTCACTGGCCTGCGCTCAAGGACACACATAACTTATTATACGTTCCTTTAGCTTTAGCTCAAGTGGAAGATGTGGCAACTTATCTCAGCTGACAGGATACCACATATCCTACTGGCAACCCACTTATACCATATGCTGTTCTACCCAAGACTGGCAACACACCCTTGATGTGAATTGCCTACGACTGTCCTGGCACCAAGCACGGAAACTGATGAATAAATTCTAACGTACTACACTAAACTAGATCTATGAGAAGAAGAGGATGCTAGATAATGATCCACATACTGAAAAATAAGAAATCAGAAAATAAAAATTGGAGTCACAGTGGATTTTCCGAGATTTAAAGGGAACACGTCACATTGAAAATGCTACCTGATCTGTAGCATGTTATAGAGCAGGAGGAACTCAGCAGATTAATAGGCTGTGATTTGGGGAAATATTCAGTAGAACTTTTATATTATTCATTTAAATCCCTGCTCATTGTGAGTTAACGGGGTTGTCTCACTACAAGGATTGCTTTTTATGTTCAAGAGCTTGCAAAAACAAGTCACTTTGCAATATATGTCCATTAACAGTGCCCTACCTATTCCTAGATATCCCCTCTTGTATGGGCTGCATCAGCTTCTGTGGTCGCTATAGCTACAGATCTATTTGATCTCTCCTGAAAGGCTGCCAGTTCTGGTCGCTATAGCTACAGACCTGGCTTCCACTGCAGCCAAGTAGAAGTCAGTAAACACGCCCCTGAATTCGAAGTAAAACCAAGAAAACAGGACTGTGGTAACATGAATCAATGTTGTGAGACAACCCCTTTAAGGAGTCCAGTGGGCGGTCTTATCAGTGATTGACAGCCTTTCTTATATGAATGTGCATACAGAGATAGCTGTCAATCACTGATAACACCGCCCACTGGACTCTGAATGAGCAGGGATGTTAATGACTAATATACAGGTTCTACTGAATCTTTCCCCACATAACAGTACATCAATGTGCTCAGCTCCTCCTGCTCTGTATGAGGCTACTGTCAGATCAGATAGCATGTTCAATGTCACAGGTTCCCTTTAAAAACATTCTGCCCAGTGGACAAGTTGCAGTTCATATTTTCATGTAAAACGTAGTAAAATACCAAGAGAGACAACCAATAAACTAGGTAACAGTGCTTAACGTTCACGCCGGAGAAAGTGAGAGTTCCTGGCACCCCACTGGCTCAGGATTTGGCTTTAATAGTGCAGTTTATAAGTTCTGGAATCTGCTCCTAAATCATAATTACACCCCTATCAAAAAATCGGGCCAATAAATATAGAAAAACAATGTGTGGAGCCTAAATACTGAACACTACAACGCCAATGGAAACTTCAGACATTTAAAAATTATGAACTTCATTAGTTATAAAAATATATATAAAAAATCCATGAACAAACAACAGTAACCTACGACAACCTAGCCCAGAAGAAACTAAATGGCAATATATTATATAATAAATAATACATAAATATATGGATAATGCCAAATGCAACTAGACACCATGAAAATAGTAAATAGGGATATGCATACAATAATAGAATAATAATAAATACTTACCCCTATAAAATGGTGTCACCTGGGCGAGGAGGTGTGCAACCCAACGCACGTCATTGTCATTTCCCATTGTCGTTTGTCAAGGGAAATGACATTTCCCTCGACAAAGCGCAGAGCGACGTGCGTTGGGTTGCACACCTCCTCGCCCAGGTGACACCATTTTATAGGCGTAAGTATTTATTATTATTCTGTTATTGTATGCATATCCCTATTTACTATTTTCTTGGTGTCTAGTTCCATTTGGCATTTATCCATATATTTATGTATTATTTATTATATAATATAATGCCATTTAGTTTCTTTTGGGCTAGGTTGTTGTAGGTTTCTATTGGGTGTTCATGGATTTTTTATATGTATATGTATTTTTATAACTAATAAAGTTTATAATTTTTAAGCGTTTGGAGTTTCCATTGGTGGTGTTGTCCTAAATCATACTTGCCAACTTTTGGAAGTAGCCTTCAGGGAGATTTTGAATGGCGGCTTGCAACTTTGATGGTTTGAGTGGGACACGCCCTCTGTTTTAAATGACACGACCTCTTTTGCAGAAAGCCACACCCCCTTGTCACTTCTGTGTAATGGCTATGGAGGAAAGCGGATAATGGACGTGGTATTATTCAGCTTTACTGGACGTTGGATCTCCTCACCAGCATCCAAGCTGGGTAATAGCACATCAGCTTTCCTTCAGGGCCTAGCTCCAATGTGGTCCTTATGCACCGAGTGATGTCAGGGCAGTGTCTAATGATGCTTTACCCTGGCCCCACCACTTAAAGAGCAACCCATAGCCAGTAAAGTAATGTCCTCAGATGTATAAAGTGGTTTAGCTGCCATATAGCCTTAGACTAAAACTGACCAAACATTGTCAACTTGCGACTACGTTTGGCCCCTTTTCAGCCATACATGCTGCAATATTGCATATAGTGCACAATACGTTATTGGAGCATTTTTCGCACGATTTTTGCCCTGGCCATTAATTTGTATGGGTGGAAACCTCATCCAAAACCTCATCAAAAACCTCTTCTGAAGAAGCGTGTTTCAGGTGAGGTTTTTATGCTGATTTGGGCGCTGAAAAATCTGCGTTCAAATAACCTGTGTGAACATACCTTAGTAGACATGCCCAATACTTTATTCTAAAAGTTACTAGTACTTGATATGGCTGATACAAATAACATACTGGCACTGGCCCCCCCTGGCAGTAAAACTGTCCCTGCCGGTGGTTTACCAGATTGGTGGCAAACCTACCATAGCAGGAGATTTACCAACTCTTCAGGAAGGTCAGGAGGACTCACCCTTTTCAGGGAGTCTACCTCATGATCAGGGAGAGTTGGTAAATATGTCCTAAATTCTGACAGCACATAGCCAGGTTCAAATCTGCATTAGGTTGGTTCTGTTAGGAACCCCACTGCAAATTATGTATTATAAAAAAAAAAAAAAAGCTAGTGCTATTTTGTCTAGTAAAGTGGTTGCCATCATGACAGGAATCCAACGGACTCTATTACAGTAAATAGCGTCAGTGGGGTGCTGTTGGAGCCTGTCAAGTAGGTGATAAAGAATTGCTGTTATTTTTGCAATTTCTGTTCCTATGACGGGATAGAAAACCAGAAATCATGTGAACCTAGTCAAATAAGCACAAAGGTCATATCCATGCCCGACTCAGAAATTCCCATACTTAAAGGGGTTGTCTCACTACAAGGATTGCTTTTTATGTTTAACATCTTGCAAAAGCAAGTCACTTTGCCATATGTGTCCATTAACAGTGTCCTACCTATTCTGAGATATCCCCTCTTGTATGGGCTGCATCAGCTCCTCAGGTTGCTATAGCTACAGACCTGTTTGAGCTATCCTGATAGGTTGCCAGCACTGGTTGCTATAGCTACAGACCTGGCTTCTACTGCAGCCTAGTAGAAGCCAGTAAACACGCCCCTGGATTCAAAGTGAAATCAAGAAAACAGGACTGAGGTGAGATGAATCAATGTAGTGAGACAACCCCTTTAACACGAGCATAAAATGTAATGTTTCAGTACACTTAATTCCATTGAAATAATGTAAAATGCTTTCAGATATAAAAATGTTTTCCAATCTAGAGATGTACAAAAGACAATGCCACTATATTGACCACAGTGTAGAAAATATTGTCCCATTGTAAGGCTGGGACACGCTTTTGTTAAAAACTCCACATAAGCCACCGTCGCCAAGTCACAAGTTTTTGTTTTTCACAAACATTATTGACAACTAATAGTATCAAGAATGCTCTAGCCTTGGGTGCTCAAAAATCTAAAAAATTATCAGCTTCCAAACCAGGAGGTAGAGGCAGACAGGATGGATGGTGTTTAAAAAAGTATATCCAAAATTGTATTTCCACATATAAAAAAAGTGAAACATCATAGCAAAAAATAAGAGACTCGGGCTTGACCCAAGACAAATGCTGTACGTCAGAAGAGCAACGCGTTTCGGGTCATTTGACCCTTACTCATGGTCATGTTTTTTGCTATGTGATGTGTAAGGTTGCGACCCCACGGCAAGGAACAAATACTGGTCGGTTTATCCGACCGGTATTTGTCCGGTTTGTGTGCAGTGCACACGGCCGCGGGGGACGGACGTCTTTTCTCCGCGATGAGAGTAGAAAAGCCCTCCGCCTTCACATTGGCTTGCACAGATTCCGTCCGAAAACCGGACAGAAGATTGTGCAAGCACAATGTTTTTCGGGCGGCTGGCGATTTGACAAACCGCCGGGCGGAAAACCCGTGCAGTGGGGACTGCTGCATGGGTTTTCCATACAGCCCCGTTCTGCTCATTTTTGGCTGGTTTTTCAGGCGGTCTGCAAAACCGCAAACCACCTGAAAAACCGTCCGAAAACCCGTGGCATGGGGACATGCCCTAAATGTTTCACTTTTTTTTTTAATATGAGGAAATAAAATTCTGGATATACTTTTTTAAACACCATCCATCCTGTCTGTCTCTACCTCCCGGTTTGGAAGCTGGTAATTTTTGATTTTGCTCCTTATTCTTTGTGAGGTTTGGTTCCCTCAACCATGCTGCACCTGGGAGGATTGCAATGGCAACGAGAAGGTGAGCTGTTTTTCTCCTTTTTTTGATATATACCCAAAAACCATCTGCCCTGGACACTTGTGTCCTCTGTAAATGAATGAGGTGATAGTAGGAAGTGTATTTGTCTTGCTCAGGAGTGTCCACCACCTGCACAGTCCTGTGGGAAGGCTCCCACCACAGCTGATGAGGGGACAGAGTGGTTATTGTGTGATCACGTCTTCAGGACCACAATGCACAAGGGATCCTTGACTACCACAGTTTGCAGGTGCTCCGGTAGTGAAGGAGTTATAGCACCCAGGAATCATTTCAATGCCTGGAGTTGGTTGAGAGCTTCACTGCTCCACTGACAAATCATACAAGACAGCTAATTTTACAAGTCAGGTAGCAGATACCACACAGCTGGCAAAAAGCGGGAAGGAGCTGACATCAGACCCTCCAACTCTTGCCTCCTCCCCTCGATGCCCCCCCAGACCTCATCCTGACATTCTTTCCTTTACCAGCACCTCCTGTTTTGTGGTCCTTCAGATAAAGTAATTTATCTAATTAGGAAACGTTCAGAGCGGCTTTCAAAGGCGGGAGCCACAGGGAAACACAGACTGCTTAAAAAATAAGATCCTTTTACTCTGCCCCCCATGCATGCCGTTAATTGAATGCGAGGAGGGGGGAAGAGAGCATTGAAATCAGAAAATAAAATGAAGACCCGATGTGTGTTATTTTGTCTTGGACAAAAAGCGGGGACAATAAGCAGCATATTCACTCGCAAAGAAGAACATTTAAATCCCAAAGATAGAGAAGAACAAGAAGAAACAAGAGAAAAACTTGTCTCTCCGTCCCCGCTGATATCACACGCACATTAACACAGAGCTTTTAAATTCAGAACCTTTTAATGAAAGGGAAGAGAGAAAGTTTAAATTAAAAGGATCCTACTTGTTTGATGTAAATGACAAAAAAAAAAGGAAATAAAAAAAGTTAAAAGTACGGAACGACAATCGTTGATCTGCCAGAAAGTGGGGGGGCCGAGACGCCGAAGACACTGCCCGGAGAAGGTGGGGGGCACCTTAGAAAAAAAAGTTTTAATACAAGGGAATATCAGGTGCATTTATCATTTTTCTCGCATTGCCAAGTACCTGATTATTCCTCATTTCCCTTTTTGTCATATCCCTGATGAGTTTTTTACGCTGCTGCAGTTAACTCCTGGCTAATACATAAAACACTAGAAGTTGGGATCACAGGGGTTAATGTTACCATCATATAAAAAGCATTTGAAACCTATGCCTTTCCAGCTGCAGGGACTACAAGTGCTATCATGCTCTGCAGGACCAGGACCCTGCATCTAATCGCTTCAGGGCAGAAGAAAACAGAAACATATCATCATACATAGATAGAAATTGTCAGTTTGATTGAAAAAAAAAACGTTCAACAACAATTATTGCTATACTTAGGGTATGTTCACACGACGTACTGCGGCAAATTGTGTGTCTCGGGAGCTCGCGCTGATCAGCGAGTTCTCCTGCGCCGTGGTTGTGGGAGGTGGAGGAGGAGGGGTGGCGGCCAGCCCCATTGCCATCCACCACTCACGGCGCGAAAGCGCCGCGAATAAGTGACATGTCACTTACCTTCCTGTGCGTACAAAAAGATCGTATTGTACGAGCGGGGAGAGGAGACGCAATCCATAGATCTCTATAAGAACTATGGATTACCGTAATTTCGGCGCGTCTCTCCCCCACATGCGTGCCGAAATTACACCGTGTGAACATACCCTAAGCACTGATGAACTTTAAACATGCAGGCATCAGCACATAAAAACTATTACCAAAGACATTGTTGTTCTGATATTGCTTCCTTTCAGAGCTAGAGCAGATCTTATCTCCTGCATGTGTACACAAGCTTCCTAAGGGTTTGTCCACACGGGCAAATTTCGGCACGCATTTTGCGTCATATTTGCGCCCTAATACATGCGAGATGCGCGCCAAAATTACGGTAATCCATAGCTTTCATAGAGAACTATGGATTATGCCCCCTCTCCCCGCTTGTACAATACGATCGTATTGTGCACACAGGGAGATAAGTGACATGTCAATTACTTGCGGCAAATACATGCTGCAAGTAATGCATGTCTATAGGGCCGGCGAGCTGCCGCCCCTCCTCCCCCCACGCTCTCAGTGCGACTCCAAATCACCCGACGTAATTGCGGCCGTACTGTACACGACGCAATTGAGCTGTGCAAACATAGGTTACCAACTACCTCTCTCTGCTCTAGCAGCCCTGACCAGGATGTTGACATCACTCCCTGCTGTATCTTATCATCAGGACAGGAGCTTATTTATGTTTCTTGCTAAAAAGATATAACCCTTTGGAGCTCTGTAGCTTTCTACCCTGCTGTTTAGACTCTTCTATCACCAATGTGTCTCTAACAGCCTCAGCTAAAAAACAGCAGAGCTGATAGGTCACCCATGGCTTGAACAGGAATTGGGAGCATGAAACTGGCTGTGCAGAACAGGCTCTGTAAAACAACATGATGAGAACACCCCTTTAATTACTGGTCTGCTGGGGTAGAAATTAATCTGGTAACAATTTGAAGATGACTATAACTTTAAATCAGTTGTCTAAGAAAATATACAAAAACATCTGCAATGATCAAAAAATAACTTGGGCTTTCATCATCTGCACCTTCTATGCCCAACCTTACAAGAATATCGGTAAGCTTCATTAATTGGGACAACCCATGTCTAAGCCAATTGTCACATTAGTTGGTCGCAATGTCATTTCTGACGGCGATTCCATGCTAAAGAGTGTATAAAATTACAAATTTCCTCCGACTCAATCATTAGTAATGCTTGTCAGTACTTACCCAACACAAGTTGTCACCCCTGTATATAATACATTATGGGAGTAATGTGTAAAAAAGTGTTCTGTCTGAGTGAATGTTGTATATTTGTCTCTGCCACGGAATGTCTCACAATGGTGCAAGTATACATCCCAATGTTCTGACATAGCAAAGCTTGAAGGGGTTGTCTCACTACAGACACTTATGGCTTATCACTAGGATATGCCATCAATGTCCAATAGCTCCAGGTCCCAGCGGTGCTCAGCTTAACTTGAAACTCTCATTCAAGTCTCTTTCAGAAGTTTAGGCTTGTTTAGGAGATAGGTGCGAGTCCCGGAGGTGGGACCAGGACCAATCAGACAATGATGGTTTATTTTAGCAATACACCATTAATGCCTGTAGCGAGACAACCCTTTTAACTTGACAATTAAACTATGATTCTAAGGCACAGAGAGTTATCCCAACTTTATCAACGCTTTTTAATGGTTGGCGCTGTGACCTAAAAACTGATAACATAGTTCTGTAAGAGATCATTGTCAGGTTAAAGAGAACCTGTCACATAGATTATGCCCCCCTTGCTGAGGACAGCACTGGCTAGTAACAGACCTGCTCTAAAACTACTGCATCTTACAGAATAAGGGTCACCAATCAGCTGGAAACAGCAGTTGACAATGGCTGTGCTGTCCTCACAGGGGCATAATCTATGTGACAGGTTCTCTTTAAACTTGCTCCAACCGTAGCAGAGGTTGTCTCATAACCCGATCACTTACAGGAGAAAAAGTAGTATTACTTAACGTCATGGTCTGTCAGAATGCCAGACACATGGGTGCATATATTTGGCAATTGCCCCAGAATCTCGCAATTTGCACGCAAAATATGTCGTACTGGCCTTACACAAGTGGTCCACTATATGATACATTGACTCCAGTGACTGTTTTGTCAGTTTCTTTTTTTTTCGGTTTCTGCGTACTATTGCCTGCAGTGATAAGCAGCTGAGGTACACAGGCCTGTAGTGCTGGCAGCTATTAGGAGTTAAACAGGTCTGTACTAAGCGAACTAGTGAGCTGCGGGCCATACAGAGGCGTATCTAAACATAGGTAGGACAGTTTAATGACATTATTGCAACAGTACGGCGATTGCTTCTGCAGGTTCTTTAAAGGTTGTCTCATCCAAAGTTTCAAGGATGCATGAAGAAATAACTGCTTTGCCTGTCACTTCCTGGTCAAGCTGTCAGTAATAGCATATGAGCTCCGTGTATTCAGACTTCTCTGTTAATTGCTAGATAAAGATGAAATACTTCTCTGGGTCTGGAGAGTCTTCTGATAATGTAAACTAGTAATTCTGCTATTGTCGAAAGATCAGATAAACACAACTTTCGTCAACTGCTTGCAAGACCTTTGGACTCCTCCTGCTATTAAATAGAACAAACAGCAGGTGGATAGGAGTAAAGGTCGGTCACTGGTGAAACTAGAAAGCCCAGAAGTATAAAATCATTTTGAGCTCTCTTACAAAAAACAGATGACCAATAGCATATATTTGGAAAACGTTTCATACGTTCCCTACATTATTGAAAGCATTCTTGAGGAGTACAACCCGTTAACATTAAAATCAATCCTTTTAAGACTTCTTTGTTGGCCCATTCCAATTCAGAGTTTTCCCTTTTCATTTCATGCAGTGCTCTAAAAATGGAATGAAGCTCTGATTGGTATAAGGGTAACAACAGCAAAGGCTTCGATAGACATTTCAAAATCTCATAGGTTTTAGCTAGTTCTAGACACTTTGCGCCTTGTCCGCAGCAAGGGGTTTGGCTATTAAAGGGTGTGAAGGGCATGGTTACTTTTGGTGAAATAGGCATTAGGAATCCAACTAAGAGAGGTTGTAAACTGGACTAGACATCTAACATGCGCCGGATTCTTACCATGTGATAAATGTGACTGTACTGCCAGTCAAAGGTTTTTGTCAGAAATTAGACAACACACTGGGCATATTATTATGGCAATTGCCCCAGAATTCGGTAGCAATTTGCAGCAAAATACTGGCGTACATGCCTTACACAACGTGGTCTCACTATATCGATTCATTTGACCTCAGTCTTGTTTTTTCAGTTTCATTTTTTAATTCAGTGTTTCCTGGCTACTATTGGCCTGCAGTGATAAGCAGCTGAGGACACCAGGTCTGTAGTGCTGGCAGCCTATTAGGAGAGTTTAAACAGGTCTGTAACTATAGCGACCTGAGGAGCTGATGCGGGCCATACAGAGGGGATATCTGAAAAGTTTGACACTGTTAATGGGCAAAATTGCAAAGTGATTGCTTCTGCAGGTTTTTAAAGGGGGTTTTCTCATCTCAAAAATTTTATAGGATGCATGAATGAAATAATGCTGCTTTTCTCTGTCCTTTTTGTCAAACTGCTGTAATTAGCATATGAGCTCAGTGTATTTAACTTCTCTGTTTTTTAGTCTAGATAAAATAAAAATTTCCTTTTCTGAGGTCCGGAGAAACTTTTGAGTAATGTAAAAAAGTAATTACTGCCTTTTTTTCTGAAAACAATAAAACACAGCTTTTTACACTGCTTGCCAAGACCTGGTGATGACGTCATCCCCGCTATTAAATAGAAAAAACACAGGGATAAAGGGGTACACAGGTCGGTCACTGGGAAACTAGAAAGCCCCCAGAAGGGGATAAAAACATTTTTTACTCCCTTAACAAAAAAAAATGAACAAAGCAATATATTTGGAAAACGTCTTCATTTAGTGTTCCCTACATTTTGAAAGCTATTCTTTGTAGTGAGACAACCCCTTTAACATAAAAAGCAATCCTTTTTAAGACTTTCTTTGTTGCCCATTCCAATCAGAGTTTTCCTTTCATTTCATGCAGTGCTCTGAAAAAATGGAAATGAAGCTCTGATTGGGTACTAAGGGTAACAAAGAAAGGCTTCGACCTAGACAGTTTCCATATATATCTCCAATAGGTGTTTTAGATAGTTTCTAGACACTTTTGCGCCTTGTCCGACACAAGGGGTTTGGGCTATGTAAAAGGGTGTGAAGGGGCATGGCTTGACTTTTTGGTGAAATTAGTGCCATAAAGGAATCCAACTAAGAGAAGGTGTAAACTTGGACTAGACAGTCTAAACATGCGCCGGATTTCTTACCACTGTGATAAATGTGGCGCACTGTAAGACTGCCTAGTCAAAGGTTATACTAAGTAGGAGACAGAATTGATAATACTATGTCCACACGATGTACTGCGTCACGTACAGTATGCGACGCAATACATTGTGTGTTTCGTGAGCTTGCGATTCTCAGCGCGTACTCCGTTGGCACGGGTGGTGGGGTGGGTGGGGGGCATGGCCCCATAGACATACATTACTCGCAGCACGTAATCGCCGTAAGTGATTGACATGTCACTTATCTCCCCGCATGTACAATACGAGCAGAGAGAGGCAGCCCACCGGCCCCATAGACATGCATTACTCGTGGCGGGTAATCGCAAGTAAATGACATTTCACTTATCTCCCCACGCCTACAATACAATTGTATTGTACGAGCAGGGAGAGGAGGCGTAATCCATAGTTCTCTATGAAAGCTATGGATTACCGTAATTATGGGGCACATTTCCCTACGTATTATAGAACATAGCCTAAATCTTCCCCACAATTCAATGGCCTTTCTCTTCTCTGAATAAAGGAAGGGGATGACAAATAGGGGGACCTGCCCCTACGATATCTCTATGCTACATCTACATGGCACTGGTTTACAGCTGGATTTTTAAGCAGGTCTAGTATTTAGAATTCACAAAAATCCATCTGTAAATCATCCCCAAAGACCTACAAGATCTCAGCTGTGGTTGTCAGATTTCAAATCCGAAATCCGTTCACAAAACTTGGACCATGTTCTATAATCCGTTGTATTACAGAGGAATATAGTACAGTTCAATGTTAACTGGCCGGCTGAAATCCGAAAACTGACCGCAAAACCCGTGCCAAAATTGGATTGTAAAATACTGTCCGGATTCTATAACAGAATCCTAAAGTATTTTACAATTTCCATGAGGACGCAGCCTTAATAGGGGTGAGAGCCACAAATGAACAAACCAAGAAGAAGTCAAGTATCTACTAAGCCATACACTATAACATAGGTTTATGCACAGAAGATGGGACGTTGGCCATTCAATTAACGGAGATCTTCAGGAAAGTTCAAGTTCTCATCCAAAGTTCTAGTTCCTTCCGAAATGAACCCAAAAACTGGGATTTCAGCCTTCTAAAGGGTTAAAAGCAGCAGTGTCTATATAAGTAGCATAGATAGATTTAAGGTAGTATAGATATATTCAATGTAGTATACAATGTTAACAGCCACATTCTGGGCGAAAATGTATACTCCCTGTACATAGAAACCCTTCACCTCAAAGAGAGCCCCCCAATTTCTCCCGTAGCGCACTGCAGTGGAATTAACAGGAGAGAAGAAGGTTACTCTTTGCTTTTAAGGTTCCTGATCTAGATGAATAAAAACACACACAGCCGTTTTCTGGGCTCACTGCAGACTGCATTGTTCCTCTGTGACAATGCTCACAAATAGCTTCTCTCACAGGAGACATCTTCAAACCCTCCCCCCTCCCTCAACGCACGGCTGTCTTTTTTTGGCTGCACGAATCCTTGTTATTATTTCTCGCGCCTCTGAAGACGTCTCTCTTCTCTCTTTCCCTCTGTTCCGTTCCCCGTCACAAGATTGTCACTTGGAGGAATCTTTCCCTTTCTAGTGCCATTCTCTTGGAAGAAGCTTAAAGCCTCGTCCCTGACTGTCACTTCAATGGGGTTATGGCCACGTTCCTACCTCTGCTGTCTGCAGCACCTGAATTCAGGAGAAAATCTCGGCTCCGGAACCAGAGAATTTGTGCAAATTACAGCTAAAAGTGGCTACCATCCATTAATAACCTCGTTGCTGGGTGGTTTAAAGGTAACGGTGCAGGAACAGCGGTGAATTATATATACATGCACCGCATAACAATACGAACATCTTTCTTACATCTGACAAGCTGTCATTACAGGTTTTACAAAGAATTATCACTTACAGAGGAGAGATTTAGTATAAAAGTACTTGTTTGATTTTCGTATGTTGAAAGTTAGTGGCTCGTCCAGTGCTGAAGGTGGAGGGTCAGGTATGAAGGTCATATGTACGGGGAAATGCTGCATTAAGACAGGTGCTCCTTTTGCGACAACTGACTAAGGGTATGTTCACACGGTGTCTTGCGTCCGTGTAAAC
The DNA here is from genome assembly GCA_025379985.1 of Phyllomedusa bahiana. NCBI lineage: Eukaryota > Metazoa > Chordata > Amphibia > Anura > Hylidae > Phyllomedusa > Phyllomedusa bahiana. The sequence goes on from JAODAL010003451.1 coordinate 109,354, forward strand.
ATCCGCTTTTCTGGTGTGTTTTTGATGCGTTTTTCTGGATGCGTTTTTTGTGCAGCAATGTACAGCATTAACAGCATTAACTGCATGAAAAACGCATCAAAAACACCATGTGAAGGCACCCTAAGGGTATGTTCACACGGCGTCTTCACTCCGTATGAACATCCGCTTTTCTGATGCGTCTCTGGTCCATCAAAACGGACCCAGAGACGATCTAACAATTATCAGTGAGTTTATCACTGCCGGCAATGAGGAACACGCAGCGGAGTTTGCATGAGTGATCGCCACTGCATGTTTGCATCGCGCCTGTCAGGTCCGTCTTGCGGTTGCGATCCAAGAATTGCATGTCATTGCCGGCAGTGATAAAGTCACTGCTAATTGTTAGATGAGTCTCTGGGTCCGTTCAGACAGACCCAGAGATGCATCTGAAAAGTGGATGTTCATACGGAGTGAAGACGCCATGTGAACATACCCTAAGGCGTGTCCCAAATTGGAGCCAGGTGCTTGGGTTTAGTCAACCAAATCAATTTCATTGGCGAAATAACGTATGAATTTAGGGTGCTTTCACACAATACAGTTTTGGTGCAATTTCTCGGCTGCCGTACTGCACTGCAGTGAAGGTGGCTTTATTAAAGGATCACTCCAAGTCTTTCCTTCTTCTCTTTTAGCTCATTAGACAATGCTTTCAGGTGTACAGTAGCATACCTCCCAACTTTCAATGATTGCAAAGAGGAACGCATAAGGCCACGCCTCTAACCACACCCAAACACATGAAAACCCACCAAGACGCGCCTCTAACCATGCCCAAACACATACATGTCAACTTTTCAGATAGATAAAAAGGGAGACGTTTTCAGGATTACATTGTATCCAATGATTAAATATTAAGTAAGTTATCTAATATAAAGCTAGGAAGCAATCAGATACTTTATAAAGCAAGATAGTCAGTTTATTGACACAAATCTATTTCCCAAATGAAAAAGATAGACGTTTATAGAGCTAAGAGGGACAAGGGCTAAAATAGGGACTGTCCCTCCACACTTGGGAGGTATGCAGTAGTGTTAGTAATTTTGCTTACCAGCAGCTGAATACAGGATTGGTCAGTGCTGCAACCAGTTCATGTGACCTGCACTCTAAGTTGCTGAAACACAGAGCATGGTTGTGTGACCGGGAAAAGATCTCTCTATGCATTCCTATGGGAGATTCAAAGTTAGTCTTATAGGAATGCATAGATAGAGTGACTTCCTGGTGGCATCAAAAGCACTATGTCTTTCAGCCAGTCAGAGTGCAGGTCAACAAAAGACTGTTGCATCAGTCAGAAATCCTGTAGTCAGCTGCAGGTAAGCAAAATTGATGGCACTACTGTGCACCTATAAGCACTGTTGAATGAACTTAAGGAGAAAAATGAAATGGCCCTTTAAAAGTAAGCAGTAATTGTTAGGAAAGGTGTTGCGAGTGAGTAATTTGGGCAAGTCAGTTATTGGGGCAGATCAATACTAATTGTTAGAGAGTGTAAAGTTAGACTAGATAGTCTTACAATGCGCCATGTTTATCATAATGCTGATAAATCTGGTGTATGTTAGAACGGTCTAGGATAACTTTGCACCTTTTATAAGTTAACTACAACAGAGTCCATCACGTTTCTGTTGTGGTGTCCATCATTTGTAAAAAAAAAATAAAAAAATGCAGATGTGATACAGAGCTTGTATGTATAGGATTGCCTTTCTGGGACAATCCTCTTTTAGTATTCATCTAACTGTATAGGTTGTGTAGTTAAGTTATATCCACCCAGAGATTCCATTTCGGCAGCGTTCCCCTTCAGTTTTACTCAGATTATACACAGAGTGGTGGAGATCAGAGGACGAGGTGGCAATGACCAGATGTGGAGTTCATGACAAAAAATCCATGTATGCATAAATTGTTGTAGAACCTGCCTCTGCACCTCCACCATGGAAACTTTTAAGCACAGTGATAGATATATTCTAAGTTGAGTCTTTTTATGCTAGATATTGTAGCAAAACAAAATTTCCCATTGTAAATTCATTTCCAGAATTATATTGTCCATGTGGTCTTTTGAAAGCTATTGCTATCACCTTGGCCTTTCACTGTAAATGGGGCTAATATATCAAAAAGTGGTAAAAACACCTCAAAAAGGTCTTTTTCTGACCTTATGGGGGGACACAATATGTAAAACAAATTAAAAAAGAAAAACACACACAAAATAAATTATTAAAATAAATGCTATCAAACAATATATTCACACATATTAAAATAATGTATCAATTTCATATAATGCACAATAAAGCCTACAAAGCATATGCTAAAATACCATAAAAAATTACGGCACTTTAACATCGCTATACCGTGGTTTTTGGCGCGGGTTTGCGAAAAAACTGCGGTCAGTTTTTCGGACTTCCCGCTGGCCCAGTACATTGACTGTACGGGAATCCGGCAAAAGATAGAACATGTTCTATCTTTCGGCAGAGGGCCAGCGGTTTAGAAATCCCACAGTAGAAAATCCATGCTGTGTAGACTACAACACAGATTTTCTATTGAGGTCTATGGGGATGGTTTACAATCGGATTTTTGCAGATTCTAAATATTGAATCTGCTTAAAAATCTGACTGTAATCCTGTGCTGTGGAGACATGGCCTAAAAATTCAGGGGAAAAAAAGACAAAAAAACTAGTCCGATAACCAATTGCAAGAAAGCATTATAGTGTTGAAACCAAAAGGTAATAAGGAAAAGTAAAATGTGCCTGGTCAGGAATGGGGTTAAACAGCGCAGTCAGTAACTACTTTAGAAAATTAAGGGAATCTATGGCAAATTTTTTCACTAATAGAAACAAGACACTGATCCATATTCCTTTCTTCTTAGCAGTTTTTATTTTCTGATTGTAATTTCTCAATTCAGTTGTCTGTGTATGGTTATGGGGGCAGCCATCTTGCATAAGCTTCTTGTAACAACATTTAGGGCTTCGCCTCACGACATGGTTTATTGGTTCGATTTTTCAGATGGTTTGCAGATTTAGAAACCGTCTGAAAACCGACAAGCAACGCTCCCCCATAGACTTTAATAGAAAATCCGTCCAGCAGTCCCCACTGAATGGATTTTCTGCCGGACATTTTTTCTCTCTGCCAGCGTTCCGAAAAACTTAGAACATGTTCGTTCTTCTGACAGAAAATTAACACTGAAGTCAATGAAAAACCGATCTGCACGACATACACTTTTTTGCTTGAAAAAAAAATCCAAAAACTGCTCAAAAACATGGACAAAATCAATGACAAAAACAGTTCAAAAAACGAAACCTGCCACAAAAACTATTATTTTTTGGGTCAAAAAACATCTGAAAACCGGTTGGGATGGACAGTTCTGCTGAAGTTGAAACCGAGCAGGTTTTGTCCTTTGCCATGTGAATGCACCCTTAGAGAGATGCTTTACAGCAGCAACATGCGTATAGGTGCCAGTGACCAGGAGCAGACCCATTGACTTCTATAGGAGAGTTTTCTAGGCATGTTCTGTGACCTGGGAAGAAGTCACAGTCAGAGCTCCCCCTTTTCACTTCCTGCACAATCTCCTATTGTGAATGGTGGATCCTGTGTTATCTACACACATTGATGTCAAGTTTCAGTGTAATCCTGTCTGTGCTGATAATGAGGAGACTGCTGAAAAAGTTCTCTCTTTAAAACAGGAAGTGTTAGACTATTACTAGGCCTAGTGGCCAAAGTGAAAACTGCAGGATTTCAGGATTTAAAAAAAATATATTGAGCGTGGAATGGAAAATTGTTAAACATAAAAACAAGAGATAAACAATAGGTCATTTCCTGATGACACTTTCTCCTTAAGCAGATAACTTACACAGATAAAGCAAGTACTTAGATATAACAGTCAGAAAGCTGCTGAAATCACTTTCTATTCTGAGGGAAGGAGCTTCTTTGGCTCGTGTACTTTACACACAATATGCCAAGAAAAAAAGAAAATGGGGCCCTCACCTGGTGCCCATAGGAGCCGCTCATCCTGGCATAAGTAGAGAGCAGTACAGAACATGTAGTACCACAATGTACTGTAGAGTGGCGCTACTAGATGGGCAATAAAAGCATGGATTTCAGCAATACAGGTGTTTTGCAAGTAAAATATTTAGGATAACTGACTTCCAGTCAATCACATGAGCCGCAGTTTGGCAGTGTCTGAGACATTGTATGCGGAGTGCGGTTTCAAGATAGAATGTCCCAGGAAAGAAGACTGTCATATATTGAATATATTGTATTTTGAGGTCGATGTAACTCGAGGGAACCAATGTGGGTGTATGTACGTGTGTGTATCCATACTTAGGTACGAGTTTGTGAGCACGATTCAAAGTGGCTTCTAGCGCACTTACCGCTACTGATGGCAGAGTTTGCAAGGACCGCTCCTTCACCCCATTGATCAGCGCTGGAAACGGAGTAAGACCGCTGATGCATACCATCTAGGCGGCTGAAGGAGCCGAGGCTAATGCCACTCTGACCACTGGCCATTTGGGTAACCGATGTGCTGCTTGTAACATTTCCTGTAATGACAGCCAAACAAATTATTAATGGTCATGCATCATATAGACAAGCAGAAGTAACAAAAAATAAAAGCAAAATAAAACAATACTGTGCATACATCTGTATTCCATTTCTATTGTGTGCTATATAGGACTAGACCATCCATTCAGTGAGGACTTCATGCCTGGTGGCACCTTCCCCTGACTATACAGGGCTGTAATGTGATACATAGGCCACCCCACGTGCACTAATTCCTGTGCCATAACAGAGTGCACCCGCCATCTTTTTTTTCTTTTTTCAATATCCTGTACCTATTTAAATAGATTTTTTTTTCCAAGTGGACAAACCCTTTAAGGACCTTCTCTTTTTGCATTCTGTCCATGTTCCAAAAAACGTCTCTTGGATCTTTAATATAGTCTGTAATATGCAACCTGTAGTAGCAGCTAGTACTGTAGATCAGCATGACAGGCGCTTGTTTGTGGAGCTTATCACGACAAAAGTATAATGTCAACTAAATAAAAGCAAAAGGAACAAGTTCTGTTTTTAAATAAGACCTATGACATCGCGTGACCTGTGTGTTTTAGTAAATCCTTGTGTTCCCTGTGAAATAACAATTCTGCAGCATCTTCTCTTATAACTCTGCGTTGTGTGGTTCCTCTGTTATTCCTCCTAGAAATGTATGACTGAATCTGTCAGACGGGTGTTACCGTTCCAGTTTTCAGCACGGATTGTAAAATATCAGACTGTGCAGGGACACACCCACAACTGGTAACACCCATCTGACAGATTCAGTAATACAGAAATAGCAGAAGAACAGCACAACACAGAATTAGGAGAGAAGGTGAAAATAAATTTAAAATAGTGAATTAATTTATCAAATGAAAGGTTTTGCTTAGCAGGAACCAATAAAAGCAGCAAATACAGAAAAGAGGATGACTTATGTGGAATAAAATTCAAAGGAGTTGTCCACATTCTACAATATTTTTTGTTGGAAGGCCACTCGGGTTGTCCCATTTCTGGGACTCCCATTGATCAGCTGTGATCTGTGGAAGGACCATTATAGCAAGTGTTCAACTCTGCTGCAGTGCCGCCATGGATGAGATTAGCATTACATGATTTCCTATAAAATCAAGGGACCCCAGTGTAATGTGGAAACATAGGCCCTCATTTATTAATGTGGTGGCACAAGAAAAGGGTCTTAAACTGCACCAAAAAGTGGCACAATTGTGGTGCCACATGTCCCAGACACATCCATTATGGGCTTACAGGGTTTCTGTACATTGCTTGGTGGGGGCGTGGCTTACAGAAAAGTGGGTGTGGTCTCACAGAAAGTGCAATACGCTGTGCCAAAAATGCACCAATTTGGGCATAGAAAGTAAGCCACAAAAACTCTGATCTAGAGGCAGGACAATTCTTTACCACTCAGCAGGAGCCACTGTGATCAATCTGGGGCATTTTTGGACTAAGTTTCTTCTGTCTAACTTTTAGACAGGGGGGAAAAAGCTCTCCTTGGGGAGAGCCACCAATAAATTGGTCGGTGTGAGGATTTACTTGCCTTTCAGACCTCACTGACTGTTTTGCTTATGGGAAAATATATGAGGAGCTCCACATTGCACTCTATTGGATGTAGATATCCTTAATTCACATCTAGCCCGCAGGAGCCTTGCAATGTGTAAGGGATTTGAGCCAAACCGTTAATTAATTACAGCAGCTTTTTTTCAGGAATTTCCCCCTCGCATGCAGATTAACTTACTGGTTGGTGGGTAAGAGGTGAGAGGGGTTAAAAGGGGGGAAAAACCTCTCTTCGGGAGAAATATAAATAATAGACACAAACCCATTGCACGTTAAAACTCGCATGGTCAGTTGTTTTTTTAAAAAGCAGGAAATGCCGCACAGGGCCGCCAACAGAAATTTCGGGCCCCATACAGCGAAGCCCTGGGCCCCCCCTTAAACCCCGCCCCAGCAACCCAATTGCCCCCCCCAGCAAAAAAAAAAAAAGGGCCCCTTGGAAAAAATGCCCCATTTTCCCCACATAATACGTGTGCAAAAAAGAACTGTATTGTGTAGTACAATACAATGTGCCCAAAATTTTTTAAATTAAACCAGGGCTAATCTCCACCAAAATCCCCCCTCACGGCCCACATCTTTTCCGCCCCACGTTTCCCTTTGGTCACGCCCCTCACCCCCTTCTAAAAATTTTACCACAAGAAAGAAGTTAATCTATCACAGGGTAGGTGTTCCTTTTTTACAAAGGGGGAACATGTCGTTTCCCACATACTAGTGCTGATTTAACCTTAAACCGTACATAGAGACCACAAAGAGGTCAGACCCCAGTATATAACCTAAAAAACACCATATAGGAACCACTAGGGTCAGAACCAGCCAGGTATAATAAAACACCCCTTAAGAGACACATAGAGGTCAGACACAGTAGGTAAAACCCAAAAAAAGGGACCCCTATGGAGACCCATTAGTGGGGGACACCATCAGGTAAAACCCCTAAACCCCCCCTAGGGGGGCCCCAACATAGGGTCAGCCCCAAACCCAGGTTAACCCTACAACACCCCATAAGAGACCACATAGAGGCAGACACCAGCTCAGGTAAAACCCTACAAAAAAGCCATAAGAGAGGAACTTTGTGGTCCCAGCCCACCACTCGGTACATCATTACGTAAATTTACAAAACTGTCCAATAAAAGTAAATAACCCTGAAATCGGGACTAGGAGCGTCTTATCTGGTCTTTCCTTTCTTGAGTTGTTCTTTTGCCCTTCTCTTCGCACCCTTTCCACACCGCCATATGATTGTCCCGGCCACAACTCACCCCCGAGAAATTACCACAAATTTTAAATCTTTTTCCCAAACTTTTTCCCCCATTCCCACCTCTGTACAAATTTCCCCAGGGGGGAGAGGGTAAACCCCCAAAACTTAGAGGCCTAGTATCCAAGGGGTTTGGGAGGGTGGGGAGGGGCCCCCAGGAAAAACTAGATGGGCCCCTTTAAGGTAGGGGGCCCAAGTTAAGGTAGCCAGGGGCCCCGGGTTTGGTAGCCAGGGCCCCAGTTTTGTAGCAGGGCCCCCTTTGGAGTTTAGGTAGAGGGGCCCCCTTGGAGTTTAGGTAGGGGCCCCTTTATTTGGTAGAGGGCCCCTTTGGAGTTTGGTAGCCAGGGGCCCCCCTTTTTGGGGTTTAGGAGAGGGCCCCCTTTAGTTTTGGTTAGGGGCCCTTTGGGTTTAGGTAGAGGGCCCCTTTGGAGTTTTAGGTAGTGGGGGCCCCCCTTTTTTTTTTGGTTGGGGGGGGCCCCTTTGGGTTGGTAGTCGGGGCCCCCCTTTGGGTTTAGGGGGTTTGGGCCCCTTTGGATTTTGGTGTCGGGGCCCCCTTGGATTTGGTTTGTCAGGGCCCCTTGGGTTTTTTGGGAGCCGGGGTGGGGTTTTTAACCAGGGGCCCCCTTGGGGGGTTTTAGGTCAGGGGGCCCCTTGGGGTTTAAGGAGCCCGGGCCCCCTTGGGGGGGTTTTTTTTGCAGGGCCCCTTGGGGGTTTTAGGAGCCCGGGCCCCCTGTGGGGTTTTTAGGTAGCCAGGGGCCCCTTGGGGTTTTTTGGAGCAGGGCCCCTTTTTTTAGGGAAACAGGGCCCCCCTTGGGTTTTTTTTGGTAGCAGGGGCCCCTGAGGGGTTTTTGGGGCCAGGCCCCCGGGGTTTTTGGTAGCCAGGGCCCCTTGGGGTTTTAGGGAGCCAGGGCCCCTTGGGGTTTTTGGTAGCCCCGGGCCCCCCGGGGGTTTTAGGGAGCCCGGGCCCCTTGGGGTTTTTAAGGGCCAGGGGCCCCCCTTGGGGGGTTTGGTAGCCCGGGCCCCTTTGGGGGGTTAAAGGAGCCGGGGCCCCCCGTGGGGTTTTTAAAGGGAGCCAGGGCCCCCTGGGGGTTTTTAGGTAGCAGGGCCCCGTGGGTTTTTGGACCGGGCCCCCTTTGGGGGGTTTTTTGGTAGCCAGGGCCCCCTTGGGGTTTTAGGTAGCCCGGGCCCCCCGTGGGGTTTTTAGGGAGCCCGGCCCCCTGTGGGGGTTTTTTAGGGAGCCAGGGCCCCCCCTTTGGGGTTTTTTGGTAGCCAGGGCCCCCGTGGGGTTTTAGGTAGCCGGGCCCCCGTGGGGGTTTTTAGGTAGCCAGGGCCCCCGGGGGGAAAAGGTTGCCGGGCCCCCCGTGGGGTTTATAGGTAGCACCCGGGGGGGCCCCCCCTGTGGGGGGTTTTTGTAGCCGGGCCCCCTGGGGGTTTTAGGTGCCAGGGCCCCCCGTGGGGGGTTTTTAGGTAGCCAGGGCCCCCCGTGGGGTTTTTTTATGGGGCCAGGGCCCCCTGTGGGGTTTTAGGTCCCGGCCCCTTTTGGGGTTTTTTAGGTAGCCAGGGCCCCCCCGTGGGGTTTTTAGGTAAGGGCCCCAGGGCCCCCCTGTGGGGTTTTAGGGGAGCCCGGGCCCCTGGGGTTTTTAAAAGGGAGCCAGGGCCCCCTTTTTTTATAAATTCAAAAAAAAAAAAAAAAAAAAAAACCCCAAAAAAACCCCTTTTTCGCCCCGCTCCCGCCCCCCCGACCTCTGCGGCTTTACCGTCCTGCATGGGGCGGGGAAAGGCCGCCCAAACCCCCCGCTGTAGCAGTGGGGTCCCCCGGTAGGGGTGGCCTGGCTCTTCGCCGCCAGGGGTTCAGGGAGCGCACGCTAGTGGGGCGCTGGCCCCTGACCCCCGTGCGCCCCGGGAGTCGGGGGAAAAGCCCGTTGGGGGGGCGGGCCCCCTCCCCGGGGGCCCCCTAACCAGGGGTTAAACCCCCCCCCAACCCCCCCGGGGTTTTGGGTTGGGGACCCCCTGTATGGCGGGCCCCGGGGGATACCTGTGCACACCCAATCCCGTGTGAACATACCCTTAGAGCATGTGAAGTGTTTTGTTAAGAATGTGGCAACTGCTTTTTTTTCTTAATGGGTTTGGTTCAGGGCGCAAGTCACTTGCTGCAGTTGGTTATGCCCCCTTCATGTTCGTCCAGCACCTGTCATGATTCCCTCTGGCACAGTATAAAAATGCCAGAGAAAAACGAATGACAACATTATCACCACAGCTTCCTATGGGAGCAATCCTGTGACTGGTGGACATCTCACTGTGCTGCCATTATAAGCAATGTTTTTCCATCTGGCCATAGACATACACTGCAAAGAGTGAAATCCGAAGAAAAAAAAAGTTCTACTGTATTTTTCAGTGCCGATTCTTTTTTTTAATACATCTTTAAAGCAGTCTGAGCTCCATTTCTCCTGCATTGAATGCAATAATACAGTATGCAGGAAGCTCCCTCCAGTGGTGGCAGCGGCTAGCAAGCATATCATTTTCAATGATGATGGTAAATGTCAATTGTAAGGGAAGTGAGAATTGTATTTTTTTTTAACAAATTTTTACTAATTATTTTTATTTAATTTTCTGTACATGATTTTGGCAGGCATCTTGCCTGTATTGCTGCACCGTTTACAGCAGTTCAGAGTCTTTACAGATAAACTCTCAATGTAAAAACCAGTGTCTGGAGAGGTGTCACTTACTTTTAGAGCTTGTCCACACGGCACAGGTTGTCATTTTTACAAACCATCTGAAAATCGACAAGCGCTATCCCATAAACTTTAATAGAAAATCCATTCAGCAGTCCCCACTGCACAGATTCTGCGCCGGACAGTCTTTTACACTGCCGGCGGTCCAAAAAACATAGAACATGTTCATTCTTCGGTCCGGTTGTTGGGTGGAACATGAACATGTGGGTGCGAAGGGGGAGAGCTTGAATCCGCAAACCACGGACAAAAGGTCTGCGTGACAAAAAAAGACCAAATACCAGTCGGGAAATCCAACCGATATCTGGTCTTTGCCGTGTAAACGCACCCTAAGGGGCCGTTCACACGGCTTATTTCGGCGCGGATTGGCGCCGTACTGCGCGCCGGAGTTGCGCAGCAGTACGGCGCCAATCCGTCGCAGTAATTATGGTAATCCGCCGTTCTCATAGAGAACAGTGGATTCCGTCGCTCCTACCCGCTCGGCGAATCCGCCGGGCGGGGAGAAAGTCACTCGCACATTATCCAGGCGCAATAACGCGCCGTGGATAATGGAAGTCTATGGGGCCGGCGGGCTGCGCCCCCCGCCCCTTATTCAAGCCGGAATTGCGAGCGCAATCCGGCTCGCAATTCCGGCTTGAATAAACCGTGTGAACCGGGGCTTAGAGTTTTCGGGACATGCTCTGTGACCAGGAAAGAAGTCTGTGCATAAAGGTTGACCATCTCCTAGTGTGAAGGGGGAATTCTGTGCAATCTACACATGCATTATGTGCAATCCTGCTTGTGAGGATAATAAGGAGACTGCTGAATAACATTTGAAGATTTCAGAATTTTTTTTTCACTATGTGACTTTGTAACATGGAAAATTTGAAAAAAAAACCTACAAAAAAAAAAAAATACCAGAAAACTTTTCTGAGGATACATTCCCTAAGGCCTGGTTCACATCATTGTTGAAGGCACAGAACCTCCCCTGTCCTCCACCTCGCTGCGCTATTTGTTGTCTTTGAAACCGATGGACATTGCAACGGAAACCCAATGAATCCTATTGTAGTCAATGGGGTCCGGTGGGCGTCATTGGTGTCCATTGTAAAACTGGTTTGGTTTCACCTCTACAACGGAGGTTTCGAACTGAGCCTCCGATGCAGATATGAACCGGCCCCAAGTTTACTCTTTGGTTCCGAAACACACACCAAGGTAAAGACAGTTACTAGTAGCTCGCACCCTAGTGTCCAGTTTCTTAAAGGGACACTACCATCAGAATTTTTCTTTTCACATTGACAAGAAATATGCGAGTACTCATTTTTTTTAAATAATTTTTTTTAAAATTTTTTTTAAGTTCCCCTATGTACATGACTACATGGTTTGTCTCTCTGACTTCCCTCTTTGGGCTCGCATAGCACAGCAATAAGAGGATTTCTTGAGGTTTCTCTTACAGGCAAACTATGGTCTGAGAGGTGTAAGTGTTATCAGCAGGATCTGATAGGTGTGAAGGAAGCTGGAAACTCCATCCCCCAAATATAGAAAAAGATTAACCTTTTATGTATTGCTCGTCATTATCCTAGTCTAATCTTATCTATCTCTGTCCAGATAACAGTAGAGTGATCATTCTGTCATTACCTACTACTTGTTACAAGACTACATAGAGAAAAGAAGCACCAATGGTAAATTTAGAGTAGTCTGTCCTGCCATTTGGGAGTTTTCTCTTTACCAACTACAGCTACAAAAGGACAAGATTTTATTGTAATTTTTAACTGCATAGGACTGCCGAAACGAAAAGAAAAATACTGGCAAAAATTCTGCAAACAAATTGTTTTCCAGGAATATTGGTTTAAAAAAAAAAAAAAAAGACTCTTTTCTGATGAGAGTGTCCCTTTCACAATTATTTAGACTGAAAATAGGTCAAATGAACTAGAAGCATGTATGTCCACCTTTAGGGTATGTTCACACGGCTTATTTTGGGACGCATTTCATTACGTATTTCGCAGCGTACTGCGCTTAATAGGCGGGGAAATGCGCCCCATAATTACAGTAATCCATAGCTCTCATACAGAACTATGGATTACGCCTCCTCTCCCCGCTTGTACAGCGCGTGCTCCCGAAACACACCATGTACTGCGGCGTGTACTGTACGCGCCGCAGTACATCATGTGAACATAGCCTTAAAGTGTGCAGTGAAAATAATTCTGCATAAAAAGTTGAGCAACTTTGTACTGATATTGCATATCTTGCACTGATTTACTGAGTTATAACAAGTATAAGGCTATGCTCACACGGCGTGTGGACAGGCGGGGCGGGAGCGGGGGGCCGGCGCCTCGCCGACCCATAGATTATCATTACTAGTGGCGCATATACACCACTAAAAATGACATGTCACTTATCTCCCCCTGCAGCGGATTCACCGAGCAGGGAGAGGAGACGTAATCCATAGTTCTCTATGAGAACTGTGGATTACCGTAATGCCTGGGACGTATTCCAGACGTAATTCGCGCAGTACGGCGCGTAATTATGGACTGAAATACGTCCCATTTTAAGCCGTGTGAATATAGCCTAACATTTCAGAGCTGCATTCACAATTCTGCAGGCTTTAGAACTCAAATCTTCCAGTATCCCTTGCTGACTTAATGTCTGCACAGATGTTGCGCTGGTGATTTGCCTTCCAAGATGTGTAGGTAAAAATTTCCCCTCTGTATTGTAAGAGCTCAGCTACACTGTAATAGATCTGTATGATGACAACCTTTCCGACAGTTTCCAATAAAACCGACAGAAATGTGAATGCAGTTTTAAAATAACACAGGCTGTAACTCAGGATCAGTACAAAACAGGCAATCTAGTTAAAAAGTTTCTCAACTTTTTCTGTGGATTAGATCTCCATATAATCTGTAAAACTGTACTTAAAGGTGAAAACATAGACGTAATGGTATATTACATGTAATATACTAGAAAATGAGCTTCTGTTGCTTCCATAGAACCAAAATGATCAGAAAAATAAATGGAATTTCAATTAAATGCAGCGGATTTGCTGGGCTACCTGAGGCCCTGCAGTGAACTCCGCAGGAGCAAAAAAATGGGAGGAAAAAAGATGCGACGGCGCTTCCTCGGTCCCCTGCTAGTCTCTATTCACTGATCTCCAGCAATGACGTGGCTTGTTGATGCATGACCACTACAGCCAATCACAGGCTATGCCATCATGTGTCTATTGTCATAGTTGGACCCAGGTGAACAGACACAGTGGGAACAGGAAAGCATTGGCACAGGCGTGACAAGGAATCGGTGAGGTGAGCAGACTACTTTTTTTTAATCGATGATGGTCTGTTTAAAGGGGGGTCCGACAGTTCAAAATGTTCGTTCATCTGTTAGGGCATGATGAAAAATAGAATTCAAGAAAAATACTTAAAGAGGTTTTCTCACTACAAAGATCATATCTCTAATGATGGGTACAGTAAAAATAAGCACTTTTGCAATTGGTTTGCATTACCTAAGTCACTTAGGATAGCAGATGTAAGCTAATCTGTGCGTTCTACACCTAAAACTGCAGCCTGAGGTCAGCCCACGCCCCCTTTTCTGTGATTGGCTGGCTGATACTTCATTCAGCCTTTTGGGACATGCCCCCTGTGCTGTGATTGGCTGCTTGCACTCTGTGCTTACTCCCCTCTGAGCTGTGGAAAATGAAAGTGATACATCTTTCTATGCTGGGTGCTGGCTGTGTAATAAAAGCTGCCTGAGCTCCTGTATGCTCATCACACTGCCCCATGTGAAGGATCTGGGCAATTACTGACTCTCTAGCTGCTTGATTCACTCTCCCCTCATGTAACACAGCCTTATACCCTCTGCTCCCTCCTCTACCTCCTGTCTGATAACGGAGTGGGAGCAGAGTGCATTTCTCACATTTGATTCATCAGTTCAGGCTGTATGTATAACTACTTACACCAATGCAGGTGTTTTGGTTACAGCAATGCATGTGTTCGGGTTACAGCAATGCAGGTGTTCTGGTTACAAGGAGCTTGTGCAACCTGGGAGGGAGCCGACAGCTCTGCACACACGAGTACCACTGCAATAGGTCTGCAGAGCTGTGACTTCCTCTCCCTTCCACTGCTCACACAGAATGATGATGTCACCAGTCTTCAGTAAGGGGAAAACATGCCTACTGGGAGGAGGGACCCACCTACTGGGAGGAGAGACACGCCCTTGGATTTGAAGCTGTAAGACAGAAACAGCTCAAGTCTGCGAAAGCTTGTGATGAGAAAACCCCTTTAACTCCTGGACATTCTCGTTCCATCATCGTGACGTTCCAGACAGTAGTGCTCAACATTTGTCGTTCATGTGACAAGTGTAGCCATTCACAGACCGCAGTGGTCATATACACATCAATGTTGTGGCTGCACTTGTCACGTGTATGATGAACATGCAGGGCTACTGCCAGGATTGCCGTCACGATAAAACAAGAGCATCCAGGAGGTATGCTTCTTGTCTCCATTTTTCATCATGGTCCGATAGACAAACGAGCATTTTGAACTGTCGGAACACCCCTTTAAATCTGCAAAGGGAAATCTACAACAAAATCCACATACTCCTGTGCAGATTTTTCTCGTCTATCTTCTTCATATTTGAAACAATACACATGAAAAACAATATCTTACCATACGGCTATGTCTACAAAGCACTGGTTTAAGGTCGGATTTTCAGCGGATTTTCAATACTGGAGCCAGTGCTGTGTAGACCACAAAAAAAATCTACTGTGGGTTTTCTAACGCTCCGTCCGTCCGGCAGAAGACAGAAAATGTTCAATCTTCTGATGAATTCCCGTCATAGACCCAATGTACAGGGCTGGCAAGAAATCCAAAAACCGACTGCGTATTTTAGAGCAAACCCGCACAAAAAACAGCCGTGTGGTGATGTGAAAAAAACGATACCTTATCTATGCTGTGTAGACCCAGCTTGAATTGTTTAATTTATGGTACATACTATTTATTTGAAAACTAGATTGTGAAGCTTTGTGCCTAATGCGAGATGTACAGGTCTTTTCCTGTAGCATTTAGCGTAAGGTTTGCGCTTTTTTCTATTATCTGCATTTTATTCATGTTTTGTTAGAATTTTTTGGTGCTTTATTTGTGGGTTGGTTGGTGGATATTATAGTTACATAGTTAGTACGGTTGAAAGAAGACACGTGTCCATCAAGCTCAACCAAGGGTGGGTAAAATGTGGGTGAAGGGAGAGAGACAAGGAGATTATGCCCAGCCTCACCACTGGTTAATTACCTTGAAACCCACAAGGCATGAACCAATCTGCTCCAGTGGAGACCGTATCTCTGACCCCAGAGCCTCCACCAGCCAGGATCCAGAATTTTACATGGCTACGTACGCATTAATATTCTTTAGTTCCAGGTAGGTATCTAAGCCTTTCTTGAAACTCTCTACAGTTCCTGCCGTGACCAGCTCCTCAGGCGGCTATTCCACAGATTCACACTTCTTACAGTGAAGAACGCTCTTCTCCTCTGGAAATTGAATCCTTTTTTCTCTAGTCGAAGGGAATGTCCCCTTGTCTTTTGAGGGGGCTTCACTTGAAATAATTTCTCCCCATACTTTTTGTAGGGACCATTTTTATATTGATATAAATTAATCATGTCCCCCCGAAGCCGAGCTTTTCTCAAGACTAAATAAGTTCAATTCTACTAACCTCTCCTCAAAACTAAGATGCTCCATTCCTCTTATAAGTTTGGTTGCTCGTCTTTGTACTCTCTCTAGCTCCATTACATCTCTTCTATAAACTGGGGCCCAGAACTGAACAGCATATTCTAAGTGAGGACGCACCAATGCTTTGTACATCGGTAGAATTACATCCTTGTCCCGAGAGTCCATGCCTCTTTTAATACTCGCCAATATCTTACTTGCCCAAGAGGCAGCTGATTGACATTGCATGCTGTTCTGTAGTCTATGATCTACAAGAACGCCCAGATCTATCTCAACAAGCGATTTTCCAAGTTTTTCTCCCCCTAGGACCTATGATGCTTGTAGATTATTTCTACCTTGCTGGATAACCTACATTTAGCCACATTAAACCTCATTTGACAAGTGGATGCCCAAGCACTCAGTGTGTCCAGGTCTGCTTGCAATTTATGAGTATCTTCCATAGATTGCACTACCCTACATAGCTTGGTGTCATCTGCAAAAATCGAGACGGTGCTATCGATCCCTTCCACTATATCATTAATAAATACATTAAATAAGAGAGGACCTAATACTGAGCCTTGGGGCACACCACTCACAACCAGGGACCACTCAGAGTAGGAGTCATTTACCACCACTCTCTGGGTACGATCCAGCAGCCAGTTTTTGATCCAATTACACACTGTTATCTCTAACCCAATGGATTCTAATTTACCCAACAAACGCTTATGAGGGACAGTGTCAAATGCCTTTGCAAAGTCTAAAAACACAATATCCACAGCTGCCCCGCTATCCAGACTTCTACTCACCTCTTCATAAAAAGAAATCAGATTGGTCTGACAGCTTCTGTCCTTAGTAAATCCATGCTGGCAATCACTAATAATATTGTGTTTGTCAACATACTCCTGTATATAGTCCCTTATGAGCCCCTCAAACATTTTTCCCACAACAGATGTTAAACTTACTGGTCTATAAAAACCTGGGCAAGACTTGGAACCTTTTTTTGAAGATGGGAACTACATTTGCCTTGCGCCAGTCTCCTGGTACTATACCAGTCACCAGGGAATCTCTAAATATCATGTACAGGGGCACAGAGATAACCGAGCTGAGCTCTTTAAGAACTCTTGGGTGAATGCCATCAGGGCCTGGAGCCTTGTTCACATTCAGTTTATTTAACTTGGCTTTGACTTTTTCTACACTGAGCGAATTAATTATAGCAGATGATGTATTAACAGTACTGCCACCACCTACTTCTGCACTTGGTCCACCCCCATCAACTACTATTTCATTGACAGTATATACTGAGCTGAAGAACCTATTTAGTTCCTCTGCCTTCTCTTGGTCACCAGTGACCAGCCCCCCATCACAGGTTTTTAAGGGTCCTACTTGCTCTGACTTTGGCTTTTTGGAATTTATATGCTTAAAGAATTTCTTGGGGTTAGTCTTGCAGTCCTTGGCCACCTGCCTTTCATTTTGAATTTTAGCTGCTTTTATCACTTTTTTACAGATTTTATTAAGCTCTCTATAATTTTCAAAGGCTGATGCCGACCCCTCTGACTTATATTTTTTAAATGCCCTTTTTTTATTGTTTATTGCCCTCTTAACAGAAGGTAGAAGCCATGTTGGTTTTAGTCGCCTATACTTGTTACCCATAGGAATATATTTTGCAATAAATTTTCCCAAAGTATATTTAAAGCTCCCCCACTTGGCTTCTATATCACCATTTGCTAATAGCTGCTCCCAGTCTAGGTCCTGTATTGCATCCCTCAATAAGGAAAATTTGGCCCTTTTAAAATTAAATGTTTTTGCCTTCCCGCTCTGTTTTTCTTTTTTCCAGTTTACACTAAAGTGAATTATATTATGGTCACTGTTACCAAGATTTTCAGAAACTGTGACCGCTCCGACTAGTTTTGCTTTGTTAGATATATGTACATGTAACTGGCACGTGTTACATGGGTTACGGTTACAACTTTAGGTGTTTTTGCACTATTTTTTCCCTTTTTTTCAGGGAAGGAGCAAGGGTTCCTAGCACATTAAGGATTGTCGAACTAATTTTCACTGGAAGCCACCAAAGCAGCATGGGTGTCCTCACATGGCAGTTGGGAGAGTGGCTAGGGGGCCTTCGTAGAGCTATCAGAGATGTGTCACTGTGAGTGCCTGAATGGAGAAGTGTGAAGATGTGCCAAATCCTACTGGAAAAGTGGAGAGCCAGTCCTTCTGTCTCTGGATCTTATCCGGTCCTTCTTACTGTGTCTTAACTCTTGAGGGCCACTCAAAATGACGTGGCAGGCCACATTTGGCCCACAGACCTTGAGTGTGACACATGTGGTCCAACTGACTGCCACTTTATGTAGTCTTATGACTTTTTTTTTTTTTTTTTTTAGTTGTTTTAGTTTTTGACTTGTCTTTAATAAAGTATATTATATCATATTAGGGTGTACTCAGTTTTTGCTGTGTTATCTTTTTTATTCTATTGGTCAGTATACGGTTTTCACACTGGCTGTTTCATTCTTTATCGTAGTGCCTGCTGTCTCTTTGTTGAGTTTACAATGAAAGACTAATACCCTTAGGTCCGGTTGACATCTGTTGACCTGTTACATGCAGACACCAATAGCGTCTGATGGACTCTATTGACCACTGGTGGGATTCTATAAAGGTGTCTAGCAATTAAATATAAAAAATAGTGCTGTATGCGTTACTTTAGGCAAATTTGCGATGAAGGCTCTGAACTGAACCTCCGATGCAGATGTGAACCTGGTTTTATTTAATTAAATAAGAAAAAATGAGGGAGAGAGAAAGAGAAAAAGCGAGAGAGAGGAAAAAAAAGAGCGCAAAAAAACTAGAAAAAAGGGAGAGGGAAAAGAGCGAGCAAAAATGGAGAGGGAAAAGAGAGCAAAAAAAAGAGAAAAAAAAAGAGGGAGAAAGAGAGTGAACGAGAGAGGGAGAGAGACGGACGAGAGAGGGAGAGAGACCGGGAGAGAGAGAGAGAGAGAGAGAGAGACCGGGAGAGAGAGAGAGAGAGAGACGAGAGAGAGAGAGACCGGGAGAGAGAGAGACACCGGGAGAGAGAGAGACACCGAGAGAGAGAGAGAGACCGAGAATGAGAGAGAGACCCAGAAAGAGAGAGAGACCGAGAAAGAGAGAGAGAACGAGAAAGAGAGAGAGAACGAGAAAGAGAGAGAGAACGAGAAAGAGAGAGAGAACGAGAAAGAGAGAGAACGAGAGAGAACGAGAAAGAGAGAAAGAAAGAGAGAACGAGAAAGAGAGAGAACGAGAAAGAGAGAGAACGAGAGAGACCGAGAAAGAGAGAAAGAGAGAGAACGAGAAGAACGAGAAAGAGAGAGAGAACGAGAAAGAGAGAGAGAACGAGAAAGAGAGAGAGAACGAGAAGAGAGAGAGAACGAGAAAGAGAGAGAGAAGAAAAGTCTAGTTAGAAAAGCTAGGGGGAGACAGAGCTAAAGCTAGGAGCACATCATGAATGTGGAGGAAACTCAGGAGTTTGGGATGGGAAAAGGAAACAGAAAGGACAGCGACAACAAGGCTGCACATAAACAATAAAATGCATCTAAAGTCCAATTATCCAGTATATGCAGCCCAAGTTCCACTGCTTTATGTCTCCCAGACACACATGCCTATTTCCCTCTCCATAGGTTTTTCCCCCCAGTTCCTTGACTCAATTTTTATTATTATTATTCTCGCATTTCCTTGCTCCCGCCACAGCAAGAGCAGCGTCAGTTGGCGCCTGTCGGCTGCGAGAGGCATCCTGATAAACAGCCTCTGCAGGACACACAACAGGGATAATGTACACTTAAGTACTAGCAATGTGCTGCCATTCTGCACAGCCGATTACTCCCCGCGCCTGTCACTCAAAGAGGAAATGGCTGAACCCATTAGATAGAAACCTTTACAATGTATCCTAAATGCGTCCTGCGAAGCTATTAATCTGAGAGCTGGAGGATGCCTAGAGAGGAGCTCCTCTCAATGATGGCGTTGGGGGGCCAGTGGGGAGGGGGGGCACATAGCGGCATCACTGTTACCCCTTCCCCCACTGTCTCGTTAATCAAGATCTGCTTATTGCCCCCACCACTGTCGCTGAGGACAGAACCCCCTCTTACACACTCATTATGAAACATCGTCCGTGCACAGCTGAGTGAAAAGTGTGACAGAGGGGGTGAGACACAGGAATAGAGGTAATGAGAGAGAGGGTGGGAGGCAGAGGTAAAACAAAGAAATCAAATTTGGGTGCTCAGACAATGCTGGAGCTGGGCATAGGAAATGCATCGAAGTAGAATTACAGGTGTCAGGTTATACAACTTTCCCGGACACCCGCGTTAAAGTGCTGTGGAAATAGAAGCAAAAAAGTGCACGGGAGACGAGAAAGACAGACAACAGGGAGGAGGAGGAAGAGGGGGCCGAAGCAAGTCCGATGGCATTAATATTCATGACAATAATTAGTATTCTAGGTCACTGAATATTCATTGCTATTAGTTTGGATTTTATGGGTTTACGAGATGTTCTGATTGTTGGAGTGTGGAGGGCGCCGCACGATGAGGACTTTTAAGATGTCATCAGCAGTTCAACGCTGAAAACACATTAGTGGTTTTGGGTAAAAATCAGCCCCTTGTCTCTTGATGGATTTAACATTATGAGAGAGACCTGGGGCTAGTGGAGTGGAGGAACAGGGGAGGGGGGACAAGTCCTGCCTCTCAGAGTAACAAGCAGGCAATGAGTTTTACATGTTTTAAGCAAGAATACAAAGAAATATGCCATTGAATTTTCGACGGTGGATTAAGCCGCTTCTACTTCTAGGCAGGACTTGTTAATTGTTCATTTACAGATTACTAGCAGGCTACTGCCCAACATGTTTCTGAGTGCCTGGCTGAAGCACTGTCTTAAAGGGGTTTTACCATGAAGTAAAATTGACGTGGAAAGCTTGTGAATGAAATAACAAACATTGTCACCATTCATTATTATTAAAAATTCTGCATTGTTTTTTTTTTTAGCTGGCCCTTCAGTGATTCATTGTTTACAGCTCGTCTCCAAGGGATACGACCAGTGAAAAGAGCTCCTCAGTCCTGGTCGCACATGCTCAGACATCACCTCTCCTCTCAGGTAGCTACTGAGTGTTCAACCCAAGTTGCAGTCATTCTACTCCTGTCCTCTGTGCTCCTTAGTAATTAGTCAAACAGTGCAAATAAATAAAAAAGAAACCTCAATGAGATATGTGAATTGATAAAGAGAAAAGTTTTGGTTCCTGCAGGGATTTGAACCTAGGACCCTTGTGCCTGGAGGCAAAATCTTTACCTCTCAGCTACTCACAATGCTTTACATAAACAGACCTATAAACAATATTTAAGTAAATTCCTCCTTTCTATGCTCAATCCGAACACACAATATATTTCCACCAAAACTCGAAAAAATAGCTCCTCATGGGATGGGTTTAGCCCACCAAGTGTCCCATTGACGGATTGACTCTTTTCGGTTCATAGATATCCCTTACCCATAACTTATTAAAAAGGGGTTAAAAATTTCTCACATTTGGGCAAATTGAAAAATAACTAAATATTATATAAAATTTTAAATATTATATTTATAAATAAATTTATATATAAAATATTTTATATATTAATAAAAAATGCTTGCATGCCCCGGGTCAGTTAAAATTTAGAAAACTGCCACCGGGTATTGGGAACCCCACACGAAGCAAAAAGGCTTGCCCTACAAGCAGGGGCAAAAGGGTTGTTTAAAACCCCCTAAAGAAGCCAGCTTTGCCTTTACCAAAAATTTTTTTAAAAAAGGGCCCCCCCCAGTAAAAAAAATCCCTTATTTCCCGAAAATCTCCGTAGCCTAATGTCGGGGGGGGTGGAGGAAAATTGAAGTCGGGCGGAGGTCTTTTGGTGCAAAAAATATGCCAAAAACCGCGGTGCGACGAAGTTAATATACCGCGGGTTTCGCATATTTTAAAACTTGCTGTGAAACAGCCTAATACTCTGAATGACAGACATGACACTGAACGCAGACACAGCTAAGAAGTGTGTGGGGTAGCGAGAAGGGAGGGGAGCGCAGGAAGGCTGTAGACATTATTCTGCATTTCACTCTATTTTCACAGCAAAACTATAGAGAACTTATCATCCCTGCCAGTTGATGCATTTTGTAGGTTTAATTGGGGCCCTACAGGGCCTTCGTGATGTCACCGCAGGTCCTACAGGTATAATTACACTACACTGCACAACACTACAGAGGAGAAGGAGCCAAGAATGTAGTGGGGAGGGGAAGGGGGGGGTCGTAAAGACGACATGGAGGCAGTAGGGGGCGCAGTTTTTCTGAAAAAATTTTTCAGCATTACATGTGAGAGAAGAGTGGGGCATGTTAAACACGTACATTATAAATCGGCAGGAGTGGAGAGGCAGCTGTCAATCCCATATCAGCTTCGAGGTCAGTGCTAGGGGCTGTATTCCCCATTTAACTGTGGTTTATATATAAGCTACAGGGAAAATCAGCAATAAGAATAGGAATTGTAAAGTTCAGCAATCCGATAGCAGAAATGTAGTCTTCATTGTTTTGTTCCAATACATTTTATTGGTTTTTGAGGGAGTCCATACTGTGGTTGTCAAACAGCAGACCCGGACTGGCAATCTGTATGCGCATCCACAGGGGCTCTACAGCAGGGCAGGGAGCCAACATTTCCCTGTCCTACTCCGGATGCAAGCAGCGTGGTATAATAATGCCATCATGTCGTCTGCGCCAATTCAAATTCTAAGCAGGAAGCCTAAGGCACCCTGCCTTAAAGGGGTTGTCTCACTACAAGGATTGCTTTTTATGTTAAAGATCTTGCAAAAACAAGTCATTTTTTCAACATATGCCTTAACATGTCCCTTTAAACTTTCTGAGAAATCCACTCTTGTAGGGGCTGAAAATCAGCTCCTCCAAATAGCTCCCAGACCTGTTTGATCTTACGATAGACTGCTAGCACAAGTTTTGCTATAGTTTACGCCCGGGCTTCCTGCAGCCTATTTAAAGCCTGTAAACACGCCCCTGAAAAAAAAAAATAAAAACCAAGAAAAGGGGTTTGGGGGAGAAAAACAATGTAGTGAAACAACCCCTTTAAATTTATTTTTTCTATTGGGCCTACGGGGATGTTAGGGAGCACGCCCCAATGCGACACAAAAAGCTAAAACGCCGCCGGGCAGGGGGCATAAGCCCTTGGTGGGAGCTGCTTGACAGGGAACGGGGGCTCTTGTACAGTGGCACTGTACACTTACCTAAATTAAAAAAGCGATGCACACCGTGCCTGAACCCTTTTGGGTTTAAAAGGGTTTTTCAATGTGCCACTGTCATTTTTTTGCTTGTGTTTTAGCTTTATTATAGAAAGCGGTGAGGTGTGTGACCAAGGTAAAGCCCACCTGATATGATGTGGATATTTTCTTATTTTTACATCCCCCTGTAAAAACAGTATGCATCTTTACAACTATGAATTCCATGTTACTTACTACCTGCAATGGAGATATGAAGGGATAACATTGTCAGCTGCCAGAGGGGGCAGGAGCCCACCCCCAAAAACCCCCACAAAATAAAGCCAAGATATATGGAAGCCAAAAAATAGACGGAAGGGAAGAGGGGGGTATTTTTATGCTAAAAGTTCGGGGTTAATGTCCAAAGGTTTTTTATCAGAAATATCATTCTTAACAGACTCTTTTTTTTTATGGAAAAGCTGTAAAAAGAATAGGGAATAAACAATTAAAAAAATGTGTAAGCAGACATAAACTAGGGAAAAAACAAAATTTTTTTTGCCCCCATGCCTAAACCAGCTGGTGTGATAGGCACAATCCATGACACTTGTATGTAGTTTATGAGATTTATGGCTTGTGATTCCCATAGAAAAGTAATTTCTTCCCCCCTTGGCCCCAAATTTTTGACACCCCAAAACCCCCCTGGCTGAAAAACTGCTAACCCCAATTTAAAATATTTTTGTTATATATCATTTTTTTCACTACTTTTTGGACAAAACCCAGCTTGCATATGAAGTTTGACAATGGGGTTCAGCCCAAACCCTCATATGGTTCCAATAATATCTTTCCTTTACCTAGCAAAGTTTTAATAAATGCCACCATTTTTAATATGGTTTTATACAATTATTTTTAAAAGGTTCTGTGATGCTTCGAGTCAGTCTCACAGCATTTCCCTGTTCACGTATATGGGAGTTTTGGAACCCCCTTGGCTATATTCAGAACTGCCATAGACATGAATGGGGAGAACTGTGCAAGCCCGGCCATCTCTCCACTCTGTGAGGCCGGCTCTTAGGCCTCGTTCACACGGGGTTATTTTTCAGCGGGAATTGGCTCGCGTTACTCGCGCCGGGATTTTGCGACTTGCAGTACAGAAGGCTCTAACATCGTCGGGAGTAATTCAAAGGTATTCCACTGCTCTCCATAGAGAAACAGTGGATTCTACGTCGCTCCTCCCGCTTCAGCTGAATCCGTCGCGAGGGGGGAGAAAGTGACTTGCACAATTATTTTACGGCGCAGTAACGCGCCATAAAACAAATGCTTGGTTAATGGGCGGGCGGGAGCGGCGCCCCCCGCCACGCTCGGGTCCCCGCCCCTTATTTTCACGCGGATTTTTGTGTATTTGGAGCGGCAATTCCGGCTCACTAATCCTGGGTCGGGAATATGCTCATGATATGTGAAAGACTTACGGGCCTTTTAAAGTGGTTATTCTAAACTTAACAAAGATTTGCTTTTTATGGTTAAAAAAGATCTGCAAATCAAAAAACATGTCACTTGCAATTATGTTCCATTAAACAGGTCCTACCTATTCTGAGTATTCCCTTCTTTGTATGGCTTGCTTTCAGGCTCCTCAGGTTCGCTATTAGCTACAGGACTGTTGATTCTCTCTGATAGGCTGGCCAGCCCCGGTTGCTTAGACTAAAGGGGACCTGGCTTCCACCTGCAGCCCTAGTAGAATGGCAGTAAAAACTACGGCCCCTGAATTCAAAATGAATCAAGGAGAAAAACAGGGACAAAATTAATGTAGTGGAGACAAACCCTTTTTAAGGTCTAAAAAGCTGGCCTCAGAAGGGACGTCGCCAGATGGCAAAACCCCTTTAAGGTGGCTAACCACATTAGGGGAACCCAATACTTTCAGCAGGGCTGTGTCTAGATTTTCTCTCTTCCCTGTGTCGCCCAGAAATATGGCACCAGGAGAAAGAAGGATCCAGCATGCTGTATTTAAATGTGTCCAATGCTTTGTTCTATAGGTAGGAGCACATCTATGTTGAGAACAGGCCCTTTAAAGTCTGAGAATGGAGAGGAGGGCAAACTTTCAATGGGATTTGTGAGTATAACCAAGCATAACACTTGGCACTTCCATAGAACAGAATGTAGAGTACTGTGCAAGTGTGACCTATTCTTTGTTTTGCATGGAGACCTAGCTGGTCCTGATAGGCTCAGGTCTAAGGTTGGGGGAAACCACATGTTATCAGGGAAATACTATAAAATCCTACGATATGCTATAAATGGTCTATAGTTGGGAACATACTCTTAAATTGCTACAGAGGAGGGTGGCCTAGCAGCAGCATTTTCCCTTCTCCCCGTTAAGACAAAATGCACATTTAGCCAGTCAGTGTATGGAGAGTACCAGCTATCGGTCAAATGAACGTTTGGTTATTTCTTTGGCACTCCTCGACAATATCTACGACAGTAAAAAGAACAGCTGATCCTATAAAACACGACTTCAAGGTTATCTTTCAAAATGCCAAAGTAAATCACATATTGGACGCAAATTGTCCAAAAATAATATTAAAGGGGCTGTCTCACTACACTGACTCATCTTTAGGCTCTATTCCTGTTTTATTGGTTTCCGCGATTTAAATTCCAGGGGGTGTGTTTGCTGGCTTCCACTAGGGGCTTGCAGTTATAGAAGGCCAGGTCTGGTAGACTTATAGCAAAAAACACAGTGCTGGCAGCCTAACAGGATAGATTCAATCAGGTGCTTTGTAGCTAGTCTTTATAGCGGACCCTGGAGGAAAGCTGTTGCAGCCCATATACAAGGAGGGGATATCTAGGAATTACGGTAGGGGGACACTGTTATATTAATGGTGAACATATATGCAAAGTGTGGTGACTTGTTTTTAACAAAAGATCTATAAACATAAAAAGAAAAATTCCCTGTAGTGGATTTGACCAAACCTTTTAAAAAGTTCAATTTTTGTACAGCACAGGTAAAGATTTAGCAACTATCCTCTGGATTGGTGATAAATGTCAGATTGATGATAAGTTCTCATTCACTGGGGGCCACACCCCCCATTCACTAGGGGTACTCCATTGTGGTGCGTCATCCTTCCTCTAAAAAACTGTCTGAGGAGGGGAGGTATGGAACACAGCTTGAATGTCACCGTATTCAGACTCTGGGAGTTACAGAAACAGTGGAGTTTGTTGAGTATTCACAAAAGACTACATGTAAAATACTGCTGCAGCAGTCTATAAAAAAAAAGAGGTCAACCCAGGACCCTTAACAATCAAACCCCTCATCATGGCATTTAATTAGGTGCCCAAAGGCTCAATTTAATATGATATAAAAAGAAAACAGTCCATACCTGTATTAGGGGAGATCTGTAGCCCGCTGACCTCTTTGGTCAGGCCATTAGTTTTAGGACTGGCGATCGGTGCACACGATGATGTTGCTCGAGGAGGCCTCTTCCCTGGAACCTTAACTGTAGTCCTGAGGAGATCAATCTCCTTGCCATGGACGTTCTGCATGTAATCCTAAAAGATATGTTGGATTTTTTTATTAGATGGCAGCTCACATACTTGCAATCATACAGACATAAGGGTGGTGTCAAACTGAAAAATGGTATCTTAAGGTTTCATTATTAATTTAATTGTGGGTATATCAGTAAAGGGCCAGAAGTTAGGATAAGCCACAAGTTGTGCTTGACGTGTGGCGGAGATAAACTAAAAAAAAATAAAAGCAAAAAAAAAGACAAACATCTCACCATTACACAGTTTAACTACCAACCTGTGTCTCGTCCCTTAACACCAGACAATCTTTACCATAAGTAGGAACTGATCATGCTTAACTGGTAAAAGCACGTCTGCAGAATTATGGAATCAATCAAAGAGGTTCAATGTGGACCACCTTGTTTCCTCCATGAAAGGAATCCTCCAGACAGCACTCCACATCAATTTTTTTTCTGGATCCAGCCACGAGTTGAATGGGGAAAGGGGCCTATGGCTTTCGCAGAAACCCCCCCATACCATGTGTCAGGAGTTCTGATAACTCTCCAGTTTTTTTTTCATGTATGAATTAGATAAGCATTCAAAATGGCATTCTTTGGGAGGTCTCCAATGGTATTTTTATAGCTTTTAGCAGTTGGTGTGCGTATATATATATACACAAAATACAAAGTATTATATGTTAACCATAAAAAATACAATGGTGAACTGGGTGCCAACTGGCAGGGTTGCCGGTTTTTATATTTATTATATGCCGAACCCTGCCAGTGGCACCTCAGGTTCAGCATTGTATTTTTCAAGAGATTTTTTTTGTGCAGAAAAACTATACGTTGTATTTTGTGGATATATTGCTTTTAATTTATAGGGAAGGAAAAGGGATGCCTCCATTTGGTTTTCTTTGCACTCCGCCCACTTTCACAGAGGGTTTTTTTTAAACAGTGGGGCCCCTTTTTGCCCCGGTTGGGGTTTTTTTTTTTTTTTTACTCTTGGAAAAAATTTGGGGGGTCGGGGTTGGGGGCCCCAATGGGGGGAGGCCTTTAAATTTTTGGCCCCTAATTTTGGGGAAGGGTTAAAAAATAGCGTTGGACCATTTCCGCCTTGAGATCACGGGGTTTTTAAAATTCTTGGGTTTTACTTAAAAAAATTTTTTTTTTAATTTAAAAAATTTGAACTAAAAAAATCTCCAAAAGTTTTTTTCCCCTTGTTATAGAGTGCCCCCACCCAAAAACCACCCCATATTTTGGGAAAATTTTCAATTTGGGGAGGAAAAAAAATGGGGGAAACCCGTTTTCAAAAACAATTTGGCCCCCCTCCCCAATTTTTCCGAGGTTTTGCTCATAGCGAGCTTTGGGGAAAAAAAAAACAGGGGGCCCCAACAAAAAAAAAGGGGAAACCCTGCCCAAAAAATTACGAAAAAACCCTTTAAAACCAAAAACATTTAGGTTTATTTTTCCCCACCTACGTTTTCCACAAATTTTTCGGTTTAAAAAAAAATAAAACTGAAAAAAAAAAAAATATTTTTAATAAAGGCCCAGTTTCCCCACCCGCATTGGGGGGCCAAAAATTTGGGGGGGCCTTTCCTGGTAGGGGTTTTCCCTAAAAAAAAAGGGAAAAAAGGGAAAAAAGGGAAAAAAAACACAGGGAAAGGGGGGGAAAAATTTTTTTTTTCTTGGTTAATGACGGGGCACCAGAAAAGGAAAACCCCGGGGCAAAACCCCAATTTTAAAGGGGCAAAAAATTGGGGCCGTTGGGTGTCATCCCCCAAACTGTTTTTGGAAACGGTCCAAAACCCCGTCCCTTATTTTAGGGGGGGCTTTTTTTGTTTTCCCTTTGGGGTGGAAACCAAAAAAAAAAAAAGGAAAAAAAAAAAAGCTGATGTGAGCCAGGCCTAAACACCAGTCACTTGCCTTTTTATATTCGCTCCTTTCCACAGGTATCTAAAAAGTTTTGTCTTCTTTGTATTAAGGTTTTTTTCTGTAGGATAATGGGGCAGACTTCTCAATACTGTCTAATGCTTAGACAGTGTTAACTTAGACTGGACAGTCTTACAAAGCACCACATTTATCATATAATTTTTGAAATGGATTTTTTGGTCAAGTTTTTTACCTTTCTATTAGTGACTTTTTAAACGCCAACCAAAAATTTCTTGCACATTTTTTTTTTGGTGTATGCAAACCACGCACTTTTATCTACTAAGTCATGCCCCTTTAACTAAAGACACAAGTGTCTAAAAACAAAAACACATAATTAATATGGTGTAAAGCATGTAAGTCAGTATTTTGGCCCTTGTACTTTTGTATTTCTATATATTTACAACAGATGAATAATGCTGTCAATTTGGTATATCAGCGCTTCGATTTTAGTGTAATGTGGTGACCACCATATTAGAGGAAGCAAGGCACTTAAATGCCCACAAAATTATAAGGATATACACATAGTACAGTGGTCCCAAAACATACAATATTAATTGGCAACCATTATTTGTTGAAACCATCATATGTTAAAACCATGAGGGCTCATCCCCACGGCACAGGACAAATACCGGTTGGATTATCTGACCGGTATTTGCACTGTTTTCAGGCTGTGCACACAGCCGGCGGGGGACAGCTTTTCTCCATTATTAGTGGAGAAAAGCCCTGCCCCTTCGCATAGACTTGTTGATATTAAGAACGGCGGAAGAATGAACATATTCTATGTTTTCCGGCCCGCCGGCGGTGTAAAAAACCATCCAGCGGAAAATCCGTGCAGTGGGGACCGCTGCTCGGGTTTTCCATTAAGGTCAATGTTAAAAGTTGTCACCCAGTTTACAGACGGTTTTCAAAACCGTAAAACCGGGTGAAAACCTGTGCCGTGGGACAAGCCAAAAAACTGTATTTGGGAAAAAAAATAGTAGTTTGGTTTTTTTTACCTCCAAAAATGTCAAACTAATATAAATTAAAAAAAGGAAATGGATGCAGAAAACTTAAGGCCAATGTTCCCCACGGCACGGTTTGCGGGCCGGTTTTTTTTTCCAGACGGCTTTGCGGTTTTGCAGACCGCCTGGAAAACCGTCCGAAAATGAGCACAATGGTGCTCTATGGAAAACCCGTGCAGCAGTCCCCACTGCACGTGTTATCCGCCCGCCGTTTTTTCCGCCCACAGGCCGCCCAAAAAACATTCTACATGCACATTCTTCCATCCGGTTTTCAGACGGAATATGTGCAAGTGAATGTGAAGGGCTTTTCTCGCCCCCCCCCCCCCCCTGCCCCGCGGCTGTGTGCACTGACCGACCGGTATTTGTCCTCTGCCATGTGAACGCACCCTAATCCAGATAAAGTAAGTCCTTACATAAAACAGTCAGAAAGAGCTGCTGGAAGATGGAAATCACTTTCTATGTCGAAAGCAGGAGCTTTTTTGGGTCATGTATTTTATACACAATGTACCAGGAAAAAATAAAATGGGGCCCTCATCTGGTGTCCAAAGCAGCTGCTCATCCTGGCACATGTAAAGAGCAGTAGAAAACATGTGGCACCGCACTATACTGTAGAGAGGCGCTACTATACCGCCAATCACTGCATCTACTTCACTAGTACAAGGCTTTTACAAGTAAAATGTTACTGATAATTGGCTGGATCAGTGTCTGGGACATTGTATCTCAAATCCACACTCAAAAAACAATGTCCCAGAAAAGACCATAGTATGTTGAAAATATTATATCCTGAGACCATCGTAGCTTGAGGGACCACTGTACCATTTGTCTCCTTTTTTCTCTGTGGCTGGTAACTCTGTAGCCTATGTTCATTCACACTGCACTAAGCAAAATGTAGAAATGTCCTAATGGAGAAGCCAGTTACAAAAAAAATAAAAAATTGCCAACTGCATTATAGGTTCACATCTGCACTTTCATTTCTGGTTTTCTGTTTGGTTGTAAGAACAGAAAATGATGGCCACCACCATCATATGACAGTCCCAATGATGCCCATTGGCTGCAAATGCAGGATTTTGGGCTCTGTTATTTTACCAAAAACAAATATATTTGGCAAAAATGAAGAAATCTGCAATAAAGGCTCCCGTGTAGATGTGAACCTTGCAGAAATGGTTACAGATTCGTTTCTGGACTCCTTCCACTAAAAAGCCAACATATATCATAGCACTGTATTGGAATATAGTGTGCAGTTAAGCGCCAGTTGAATACAATTGTGACAAAGAGGTATGCAATAACGATATACCTATACAAGGTATAGGTAATATGTATAGGTACAATATGTAAGCTCACCACCCATGTCAAGAGTCCTCCTCGCCTTGTTTTCACTCACAATGAGGACCATTGTTACAAGTTTAAAGGGGTTTTGCCACAAAGTAAAATTGACGTGGGAAGTTTGTAAATTAAATAATAAACATTTTCACCATTCATCATTATTAAAAATTCTGGACCGTTTTTGTTTTAGCTGCTCCTTTAGTGAGCCATTGTTTACAGCTCATATCCAGAGGATTCGACCAGGGCTGAGAGCTTCCCAGTCCTGGTCGGACATCACCTCTCTTTTCAGGCAGCTACTGAGTGTTCAAACCCCAGGTCCCGTCATTCTACTCCTGTCCTTTGTACTAGTTAGTAATAAGTCAAACAGTGCAAATAAAAAAAAAGAAACCTCAATGAGGTGTTTGCATTGATAAAGAGGAAAAAAAAATACACAGGTTAAGTTCCTGCAGGGATTTGAACCAAGGACCCCTGTGCTGTAAAGCAAAAATGTTACCTCTAAGCTACAGTGTAGCTACTTAATTTTGTACATGAACAGACCTTTCTTTCACTAGAGAGAGAAAAGGCCTGGTAATGTCATCCTGCTGGGTCACATGATATGCAATTCAAACAAATCACACACACCCCCTTCTGAGCACACAGAGCTGAAGAGCTGGATCAGGGGGTATGAAAATGAGATCATTGCAAAACCCCTTTAAGGGAACAGTCACCTGCTTTGTGCCAACAAGTATTGCTTGGGGACAGTTTATAAAAGGGGTTTTTCCTAGTTTTTAATTAATAAAATATTAGCCCCAAAAATGTTTAAATGGAACACACTTGGACTAGTAAAAAAGACAAGGTTTGTAAAAAAAAAGCCCTATCCCAGGGGTATAACCTTGTCTTCTCCTACTAGTCCAAGTGCGTACATTTAGCAGTTTGTCTTCTGATTACCAGATTTGGGGTTGGGACGAACTTTTTCCTCTTAAATGAGGACAATTGGCTTCTAGCTCGTGGTTTATTTAATTCTTTTGCCATTGCGGGATAATAGGCTGAACTAGACGGACATGTGTCCTTTTAAAATCTTGCTAACTATGTAACCTGTAAATAGCCCCGGATGGTTGTGAAAATTTGTAATGCCGCACATGTTGACTGACAAGACAACTAAAAATTGCAGCGCAAAATATTATAAAAACTCCACACCAGAGGAGAGCTGAACCGAAATTTGAAATTTTCAGGCTAAAATAATCACGCTTCTTCAAAGGTACAGCAATAATGATCGATTTAAAAGATATGCGCCTCAAAGTCTACGCACAAAAGATATCTAGACTTCCCAGCCTCGCATACATATTGTGTATCAAATATTTTTTTCTTTTTGTAAGGGCGTGCAATTTTAAGCTGGGGCGTGCAATTTTAAGCTGGCCTCATTTCGCCATGCAAATACCAGTAACTGGCTGAGTGTCCTGGTTCACAAATGCAGATTTCTCGCCCAGCCACCATCAATCCAAAATCACTGATCAGAGGCGAAACAGCACACGATCAAGGTACATGGCCACTTAACCAGGCTTGAGAAGGAGGCAGCTCAGACACTTGTGAGATTAAGAACATTTAACAAGTCTCTGGGGTCTACTCCAGGAACCCCCCCTCCCTCCCCCCAAGGGGCCCCTATCCTTCCCCTCAAAAAAAATGAAAAAAAACCTAATTGCTAACTATTAGATGTTTGCTCTTCTGTCCCCTTTTAAAATTTTAAACCCTTTTTGGGGAAAAAAAAAATTAAACCCCACACGAGGGGAAAAAAAACAAAGAGAGACCGCGGGGCCCCGTCCCCCGCCCCCATCCCCACGGTTAAGACCCCCCGCAAAATGGGGCTGCAGCCCCAAAAAGTTTGAAAAAAGAAAAGAGATTTAAGGCTCCCCCATTCAAATTTTTTTAACTCCAGCAATAGAGATTAAAAAATAAAGATAATTTTGAAAAAGCCCTAAAGATTAGTAAAAAACCTCGTCTGGGGAAATTTTTCCCCGGGGCATATGGGGCCCCAAGTAGATCCCTCCTTTTTTTTAAACTTTTTGGTCAATTTTTCCCGATTTCCCAAAATTTAAATGTGAGAAAAAGCAAAAACCAAAAAAAAGGGTGACGGCCTTCCTTGTGCCCTTGGTGTCCTTTTCATTTTTTTTTTTTCCTTTTAAACCCTTTAGGCCAGGAGGGCGCGCATACTGTGGCACAGAGACAGATTTTTCAAACTTGTTAAAAAAAAAACCCCTGAACCCCCCCAAAGCGAAAAAGGGAAAAGGGGAACTTTTGCCTTTCCCCTAAATTGTTTTTTCAAACTTTTTTGCCAAACACTTAAAATTAGCGGGATTAATGTGATTTCTTTTTACATAGGCAAGCAATTAAGGGGTTAAAATTGGAAATTTATTTTCAATTAGCCCCAAAAAAAAAAACAAAGCTAATTGAATGTCCCAATGCAAAATGAGATTGGGGGAATAGATTGCCCCACCCCTGCGCGGGGGGGAGGGGGGGGGATTTTTTTGCTGGGGGGAGTTGGGGGGCCCCCCGCGGGGTCCCCGGGGGGCCCCTTTTGCCCCCATTTTTTGGGGAATTTCCCACATGGGGGGGGCCCGCTTTTTTGGGGGGCTGGGAGGGGAAAGGTTTCGTCGGGAAAAGGGGAAGGCGGGGTGGTAGGAAAGTTTTATTTTAGAACCCCCCCCCGGGCAGGGGTTTTTTAAAAAACTGCAAAAAAAATTAAACTTTGTGCAGGGGGCGGTTTGGGGGAAAAAAAAAAGGGGGACAAAGGGGCAAAAAGCATACCGGCCCTTTTCGCTTTTTCTTTGTTACCAAACTTGGGGTTATTTTTCCTAGGGGGTTTTCCCCGGGGTAAAAGAAGAAGGGGGGGATTTTCCAAAAGTCTGTAAACAGGGGGGGAGGGGGGGCGGGGGATCCCCCCGGGCTTAAAAAAAATATTTTTTCCCTTTTTTTGTAATTGGGAAACAAACCTTTTGTTTTTGAGGGGCCCCAAAATGGGGGGCGGGATTTTTTGGGCCGGGGGTTTTTCTTTTAGGGGCTTTTCGGGGTTAAACTTTTTCAAAAAAACCCCAAATTAAAAATTTTTTTGACCCCTTCAAGTTTTTTGGGCCCTTGGCAGCACATAAAGGTTATGAAGGGGGAAGGGGCATTGTGGCGCGTGGCCTTTGGGGGGGTTTTTTTTTAAGGTGTATGATGGGGCTTCCTGTCAATTTTTCCCCCATTTTTTTGCCCTAGGCTAAAAAAAAGGGGGGAAATTTTTCAAAAAATAAAAAATAATTTTGGGGGTTTTTAGGGCCAAAAAGGTTTTGGGAGTATTTTCTGGAAAAAATGCGAATTTTTTTGGAAAAAAAAACCCCTGTAAAAAGGGTGCTCCAATTGAAAAGGGGTATTGTTTTGGGGTTTTTTTCCTGGCACCAATTTAAAAAAAAGCAACGTGGGAAAAAAAACGGGGAAAAACCTTTTTTGCCCTTGGAAAAAGGGGGGAGGTTTTAAGGTTTCCGGGAAAAAAAGGGGGGAGTGAAAAAACATGGGGAAATGGGAGCCGCTCACCACCAAAAAAAAACCCTTGCTGGGGGGAAAAATAATTTATGGTGGTTTCAATTTTGGCCACGGGTTTACACGGCATTTTTAGTACGATTTTCCCCCCAAATTTAAAGCCCGGGGGTTTGGGGGGGGTCGGGGAACCTTTATTTGGCGTGTTCCAGGGGGGGGGGCCCCTCGGGCCCCCAAAGGGGGGGGGGTGTTTTGTTTTCTTGTGGGCCCCCTAATTTTCCCCAAAGGAAAATTGGGAAAAATGGTTTATCTTCCCCCGGGCCTTTTTTTTCAAAATTTTTCGATCGTTTTTTTTTAAACCCCGGGGGGGGGGGGGGCGTAATCCATAGTTTTTTTGAGAACTGTGGATTTACCGAATTTTTCGGCGGCACTCGCCCTATTAAGCGCAAATACACGCAAATTAAATTTTAAACTTTTGGGGACATACGCTTACGGTCCGAGAAACATTTTTGTGGAATTCTCTGGGCCAGTCATCCATGTGGAAAGCACTCAACAAATCTGGGTCTAAATCCCCTTTTACAATCCATACACCCAACATGCGTTTGTTTCCCCTAGGGGAACCCGGATCTTAAAAGAACAAGCAAACGTCACAGGGGTAAAAAAGTCCACACTGGTTGATAGAACATGACCAAGTACTACCTTAGCCCTCTAATTCACCAGACAGGAGCCTAATTGAGGATCTGTGGGACCAACTCGATGGTCGTGTTTGTTCTATGGATCCTTCCCCCTCACCTTCTCAGCCCGGCTCTAGACACCTGTAACAACCTACCAAGACCTTATTGAGCCCACCCCAGCCCGTCTAGTACGCCCGTGCTTGCACATGGAATTTTACTCGGGGATATTATAATTCTCTGGTGGTAATAATAATGTGATTCAAATTTAAGTAAACAAAATTTGGGAAAAATTTTTAAGAATTTATAGCCATACAAATGCATATAATACTGTATGGCACCTTACACTGAAAGTACAAATTAATGCACTTTATGTACATTATAGTATATAATATATAGTACAAACATAACATCTTTAAAGGGTTGCTCCTCTTTATTCATTTTACCTCAGTCCTGTTTTCTCTCTTTCATTTTTTAATTGGGGGGGGGTTTATGGGATCTGAAGCTGTGAGGGCCCAGGTGTGTAGCTATATACCGCACTGGGACCCCATCATAGAAAGAACAGGTCGTACAAGTGACCAGCACTGGCATCTATCAGGGAGATAAACAGGTCTGTAGCTAATTTTCCCACTGGGAGCCCATCAGGAGAGATCAAAAAGGTCTGTACATAGGCCCCGCACTGGGAGCCATCAAAAAATCAAAAAAAGGCTGTAGCTATAGTGACCCCATGCAGCCCATCAAGAGAATCAAACAGGGCTGTAGCATAGTACCCACGGGAGCCACAGAAATCAAACAGGTCTGTGCTAAGTGACCAGCATGGTAGCCCATCAGGAAGATCAAACAGTCGTACTATAGTGACCACCTGGGAGCCTATCCCTCAAACAGGTCTTACTATAGGACCAGCACTGTACCCATCAGGAGAATAGAAAGGGTTTTAGCATGTGACCACACTGGGGCCTATCAGGAAATCAAACGGGGGTAGTATTGTCCACACGGAATTTTCAGGAAACGAACAGGGCTGTACTATAGTGACCAGCACTGGAGCCTATCAGGGGAAAATCAAACAGGCTGTAGCTATAGTGACCAGCCTGGCACCTTTCAGGAGAATCAAACAGTCTGTACTTTAAATGACCAAACTGGCAGCCTACAGGGGAGATCAAAAGGGCTGTAGCTATAGGACCACCCTGCACCTATCGGGGAGATCAAACAGGGCTGTATATAGTGACCCAAACTGGGGCCCCATCAGGAGAGATCAAACGGTCTTAGCTATAGTGACCACACTGCACCTATCAGAGAGATTAAACAGGTCGTAACTTTGACCAGCACTGGCACCTATCAGGGGAATCAAAATCTGTATTTATAGCAACTGAGGGGTTGATGCACCCAAAAAGAGGGAATTGGAATAGGTAGGACCCTTTTAATGACAACATTGCAAAAACTTGTTTTTTAAATCTTTAAAAATAAAAAACAAACCTTTTTATGAGACAACCCCTTTAACACTGTATATTAGAAATGCATGAAATATAAAGTACAAAAAATGAACTGAAAAATACAAAGGGGTTAACTGTTTTACAGAAATCATACACGACTTGACACCATAAAGTTAAAAAATAAAATGATACAAAAGAGGGCTGTAATGAATCATACTTTTACTCTTTTGGGTTCTTCCCGCTGGATTTTAAATACTGAAAAATTTTATATCGATTCTTACCACTTAAAAATCACATTTTTCTGATAACTACTCATAATTGCATTAATACAAGCACGTCACATAAAGCCTAATCCTTACCTAGTTTTTATTCCAGGCCCCCCCCGGGCCAGATTTTTCGAATAAACTAAGTCGAGGGGGGAAAAAAAAACCCCAACCTTTTCAAAGGAAAGAAGTGGGGGCTCGCTCGCCTTTTGCTTATTTATTTAAAGGGTACCCCGCACAGCCAGAGGGGGAAACAAAACCAATTTTAATCTAAAATGCTCTAAAAGTGCCCCAGGCCCCGGCTACGTGGGAGCTACTTGCACCTAAATAAGACACGGTTATTTTTCCCCGCACTTACCAATGTAACAGCAGCCTTAGACGTAGCGCCGGAGAAATTTTAAGAGGGGGACACCGCCAGCGGTCTGGGGGGCCGCGGACAGATTGCTGTTGATTAGAGAATTTTTCAGTTTTGACAAGGATGTAATGAAGACTCGGATTGTTCCCTAGGGGGGCGTTTTCGGGGAACCCCAAACTAAAACCTCCATTACGCCCAGGGGGCACTGCCCAAGACGCAAATTAACATTTCAACACATAACAGACCCCAAATGAGCTAAAGAACATAAGTCAAACACACAGGGGGGCTCTATAGTCTATACTGTCCCGTCACCAACTCAACTTACCACCATTTGGAAAGGGGCCCCCCTTAAAGGGGTTTTTCCTACAAAAATTGCTTTTTATGTTAAAGATCTTGCAAAACAAGTCCCTTTTTAAAATGTGTCCATTAACGGCCTACCCATTCCAGATTCCCCTTTTATGGGGTCATCCCAACTACAGACCCGTTTGATCCTCCGATAGGGGTGCCACATGGGCTATACAAGCCTGGTTCTACGCAGCCTAGTAGCAGCCCCGTAAAAAACCCCTGAAATCAAAGTGAAACCCAAAAAAACAGGCTGACGTAGGAGGAAAATTTTTACGACAACCCCTTTAAAAGGCTGGGTGACAAAAGGGGGCATGTATCTATCCATAGATCTGATCCTGCTTTCTGGCTACTGCAGTAAATTCCACACAGCATGGGGCCCAATTTTTTACAAAGACGACAACTTTGCATAGGTGGGGGCCAAAAGCCTTCTGGCCCCCCAAAAGGCCAGGGAAAGCCCCTTTAACGCCCGGGGAAAAACCCCCAAAAATGGGAAAATGCCCCTTTTGGGTGGAGTTAGGAAGCCCCCACCCTTTGGGGGCAGATTTTTTGGGGCCCAAAATCCTTTAGTGGGCTGTAGGTGTTACTATAGTTTTTCCTTCCTGATTTTAACAGGGGTATTCTGGCATACAAAACTCGCTCCATTGAACTGGTGGAACAATAACAACTAAAGGGAGGGAGTCCCCAGTTTTGAACAGGATAGAGACTGAATTTGAATTTGTATGTAAGTCGGAACCCCCTTATTTATTAAAGTAACTCCACCAAAGGGGCTTTTTTTTTCGTTTTGGGTAGTGGGAAAAGGGTTTTTACATTTGTTTTGCTGTCTGTGCCCCTGTTAAGAAAATTCACCTTATTTTCACCTGATGTGCTGCTGTGGCATGCTGCAACTTGTCGTTCCACAGCTATTCTCTGCTGTGGAACATGGAACTACAAGTGCCAGCATTCTGAAAAAGTCTCCATTTGTAACTAGGGGACAGATGTAAGTTGGAACAGTGTAGGTCAGGGACTGCCTGTATAATGTAGTTAACCCCTTAACGACTGCCCATTGATTTTTGACAGTAGGCGTTTCAGGTCTTCTTTTGTCGCTGCAGAAAGACGGTGCTTGCGGCTCCAAGCGTCAGAACTGTGCTAGGAACGGAGCTGTAGTTAACAGTTCTGTTCCGAGAGCAGTCTCTGTTAACGGCTGGAACCAGAGGAGGCCTCTGATCCCTGGCGGTTAACCCTTTGATTGCCGCATAATCAGAGGGTATTCCTCTGCTCCCTGGGGTCACCGGGACTTCAGTGACCCATTGGAGCCCGGAGGAATATCTATGACGTCAGCCCTGGGGACGTAGAGTATCCCCAGGGCTGTCTGTATACTAAGCCTGTGGTATGCGAATACATTACTAATTTTATTAAGTACAATATTTATCCCTTAATGGGATTTTAAAAAAAGCAAAAAACAATGTAAAAAAATATTTAATCAAAAAATATCAAATATTTAACAAAAAAATTACACCAAAAAACACCCTAATTTTATGTCAATCGCTTGTTGCCAAGAGATACGACCTGTAGTCGTTGATTTTTGGTGAGACGAGCTCAATCGTAGAAGATAATACATGTGTCTGTAAATAGGAACTGTGTAAAGCGTGGAAAAGGGGGAGAACAACATAAGATGCACAAGAGACTTTCTTTTTAGCAGCCAAGTGAATACAGGGGAGAACAGCCTGAAATAGATGTCAGCAATGCATGATGGGAACTGTAGTCTGCTCTCCACACGAGCTGCAGGCTGAAGCCAAGCCTTTTTGCTTCGCTGGGGAGGAGCACATAGGGGGCAGCAGCGTGACAAAATATGAAATTATACATTTCTAGGGGTTCGGGATTAGTGTTATACTGCTGCTCTGTGTCTAATGACTCTGCAGCCCTCTTTTAGGTTTTTTTGTCAGAATATCCCATTAATGTGGGTAAGAAAAAGTAAAAACCGATACATGCAGAACCAAGTGATAAAACAGCAGCAAAACCAAAAGTACTATATGTATTTTCTGCTGCAGTTTTCCCTTTGCAATAGCGGTTCAGCTTTCTGCTACACGCTTCCTGGCCATTCCTTACGTGTCTGCTCTGGTAAATACTTGTGTTCCCCATGAATAACCGTTTTGGAGCATGTTTCCTTAAATCTCTATGTTGTGCTGTTCCTCTGTTATTCCTCCTAGAAATTCATTGCCAATCTGTCAGCTGGGTGTCACCAATTGTGGGGAGTGTCCCTGCACAGTCTGATATTGTCAGATCGATGCTGGCAGAGTCAGTGTGTCCTGGGCCACGCCACCTTTGAAAACTGGAATGGTAACACCCATCTGACAGATTCAGTAATACATTTCGAGGAGGAATAACAAAAGAACAGCACAACAGAGAGTTAGGGGAGAAGAGGCTCCAGAATTGGTATTTCACAAGGATTTACTAAAGCAGACAAGTCAGGAGATGTCACAGGTCCTCTTTTCTGCAGTAATAAAATACATTTTTAATCCCTTTAATCATGCAGAGAGATAACTGTAGTAGCTAAAACAAAGAACGTGAGCACCAGTTCTCCCATAAAAGCTCCTGCCTCTGTTACAGATTACTTTATGGAACTGTGCAGTTGACAAAGCTCACCAGACATTAGGGCTAGGCCCCATGACTGTCACGTTCTTCTACTATGTTTAGAGTGTACACTGGGAAAGCCTCATATCCATTGTACAACGGACGCCAAACCAGTGTCCCTTTGGCTTCTGTCAGGAATAGTTCAGTATAGCGCAAAAAAATAAGGTACCATACCATATTAACCCTTGGGTGATAGAGGCATACCTCTCAACTTTTAGAGACTGCAAAGAGGGACACATCAGGCCACGCCTCTAACCACGCCCAAACACAGGACATCACACCAACACACGCCTCTAACCATGCTCAAACATATACATGCCAACTTTTTAGATTCTTAGGGACACATTTCAGGAGTGCATTGTATCCAATGATGAAATATTAAGTTGTTATGTAATATACAGTTAGGAAGTAATCAGATACTTTTTAAAGCAAGATAGTCAGCTTATTGATGCAAATCTACTTCTCAAATGAAAAAGAGGGACATTTCTAGAGCTAAGAGGGACTGTCCCTCCAAAATAGGGACACTTGGGAGGTATGGATAGAGGTGATTGTGTGGTATCGGTGATAGGCATACTCTGGGATACCTAAGGACACTCCAATGGCATCACTCTCTAATCATGGGCACTGAAGGGAACCATCTATAGACACAGGAGCTTCCCGAGGTAGAGGTGCAGGAACTCCCTTCCTCTCTATCCTTTGAGGTCCTTCCATAATGCTGCTACTGCTGACACCTACCTGATATACTTTTTACAATAAAACATATAGTGGCTGTCAGGAGAAAGACAGGATTTTTCAATTTATGTATCAATACAATACAATATATCTATAGGAATAAATATGAATTCTCTCTCTCATATATATATATGTATATATATATATATATATATTTATATATATATATATATATATATATATATATTATATATATATGTGTGTGTGTATAATATATATATATATATTATAATATATATATATATATATATATATTATATATAACACACTCATTACACACATTAATGGTCATTTATTATTGTAATGGAAGAACATAGTTTGCATCTAATCAGTCAAAGACATTAACAGGGGTGTTCCCACCTCAGACATTTACGGCATATCGATAGGAAAGTCATAAATGTCTGATAGGTGTGGGTTGAACCTCTGAGAAGGGGACGCGCAGTTGTGCTTAGAACTCACATAGAACAAAATGGAGAGTAAGTGCAACCTCCACTCTGTTCTTCTAAAACAATTTCTAGGCCTCATATTCAAGATAGGTGCTGGTCCCAGAGATGAAACCTACACCTATCAGATATTAGTGGCATATCCCATACCTCCCAACTTTTAGAGATTGCAAAGAGGGACACGTCAGGCCACGCCTCTAACCATGCCCAAACATATACATGCCAACTTTTTAGAAAGCCAAAAAGGAACACATTTTCAGGATTTCATTGTATCCAATGATAAAATATGAAGTAAATTGTTATGTAATATACAGCAAAGAAGCAATCAAATATTTTTTAAAGCAAGATAGTCAGTTTATTGATGCAAATCTGTTTCCTAAATGAAAAAAGAGGGACATTTATAGAGCTCAGAGGGATAGAGGGACCTGAGTTAAAAATATGGACTGTCCCTCCAAAATAGGGACACTTGGGAGTTATGATATCCTATGCTTCAATATTTTCATCTCACTGCCTGTATTACCGGTCTGGCCTGTGCCAACTACAGGCAGCCCCCGGGTTATGAACGGAATAGGGACTGTAGGTTTATTCTTAAGTTGAATTTGTATGTATGTCAGAAAAGGTAAATTTATTAAAGGGGTTGTCTCACTACAAGGATTGCTTTTTATGTTAAAGATCTTGCAAAAACAAGTCACTTCACAATATATGTCGGTTAACAATGTCCTACCTATTCCTAGATATCCCCTCTTGTATGGGCTGCATCAGCTCCTCAGGTCGCTATAGCTACAGACCTGTTTGATCTATCCTGATAGGCTGCCAGCACTAGTTGCTATAGCTACAGATCTGGCTTCTACTGCAGCCTATTAGAAGCCAGTAAACACGCCCCTGAATTCAAAGTGAAACCAAGAAAACAGGACTGAGGTCAGATGAATTAATGCAGTGAGACAACCCCTTTAAGTCTAACTCCAGCACAGTTTTGAATAGTGCAGGGAAGGGTTTTTACATTTGTTTTGCTGTCTTCCCTTTTAAAAGATTACACCCATTGCGCGTGGCATGCTGCAACTTGTCGTTCTCACTACATTTTGTGAACTGGTGCCATAAAAAAGCCCAAAAAAACCGCATCACACCCACTCTCTTTTCCCCCTGCACCGACACAGACGGGTTTTTACAGAAGTGTGGCTTCCCTTTTCCATAATATGGATTTTTTATTTATTTTTTTATATAAAAGCAGAGAAAAAACAGGAAGAAATATATCTTTTCACATTTTTTTCAAAAGCAAAAGTGGCACTAAAAGCTTTGCAATTGCAATTTTTCTGTTACAGACGTTTTTATATAGATGATAAATAGTCTTAGGGTCATCAGGAGTGGTGATAAAAGTTGCGGTTTGGGTCGTCAGAGGTTTTTTAATAAAACAAAATTGTCTGGGTGCGTTTATTTTTTTTATTGCTTTTTTTTTTGTTGATTTGTATAAACAGCGCTCATTGAGTGTTGTATGTAAAGCGATCGGGAAGGCAGGGACAGTAATAAACCACCCCTTCCACTTCCACCGGTGAGGCTGCAAACTCTGCAAGGATGTTTTAAAACGTTCAGTCTGAGAGTCTGAATATTTAAAGTCAACAGTCGGCCGGCAAAAGATTAAGAATTATAATTTAGACTACTGCCACGAGAACTATACGTAGGACAAAAAAGCTGTGAAATTGACCTGCTGATTTGCACAAGGGAAAAATACCAGGCAAGTGATGAACTTACAAGTCGTTTCATTACAGCAAAATTTTTTTTGCATGGAAAATGAACGGTGAAAGATTTTTAAAATCCTCTGTCATTTTCATTTTTTTTTCTATTAGATTTTTACCATGTGTTTCACTTGTTTAAAGTATAAATGTGAAATCCATTGCAAATCTGCAGCAAAATTCACAATGTATGGACCTACCATAAAGGGAATGTGTCATCAAAAAATTTTTAAAATGTTTTAATTTTTTTTTATTTTTAAAATTTTTTTAAAATAATTTTTTGGTTACTTTTTTTTCCAAATTTCCAACCCCTTTCAATTTTTTAAAATAATTCAAACCTGCAGTTTTCATTTTGGCCACTAGGACAAATACTTTTCTACATTTTCCTTTTCTGAAAAGGAGGTTTTCGTAGTTTGCTATAACAGTACAAGCAGGAAAACACTGAAAGTGACACTAATGTGTACAGATAAACCAGGACCACTATTCACAAGGGGAAATGTCACAGTTAAACCCCTCTCCCTCCCCTGATTCTTCCAGGTCTAGAAAACTCTCCTATAAAAGTAAAATGGGACGGGTTCGTCTTAAGGCTCCTATGTGCATGAAGCTGCTGTAAAGCACTTTTTGATGCTGTTAAAGCATGCAGGCAAGAATGCTGCCCCAAAAATCATTAAGACGACGAATAGAGAATCTACAATCAGAAAAAAAAAGGGCGAAGAAAAAAGAATATGGTTCAGAGCCCTGGTGACAGTTTCCCCTTTGGGGCATGTTACACAGCGCATTGCGGGACTTTTTTGGCGCATTTAGCTTAAA
Source organism: Phyllomedusa bahiana (assembly GCA_025379985.1). Lineage (NCBI taxonomy): Eukaryota > Metazoa > Chordata > Amphibia > Anura > Hylidae > Phyllomedusa > Phyllomedusa bahiana. The sequence goes on from JAODAL010003451.1 coordinate 152,929, forward strand.
TATGCCCAAAAAAGCGCCCCGCAATTAAGATAATTCAAGCCTCATAGAGACTAGAATTATTCCATCTCCCCACACGACTAAGTATATTGTCGCTGGTAAGAGAAGTGAGAATTCATTCTTTGCGGCGCTTACGCAACTGGGGGAATGAAGTGAATGGGGAAAGCCTCCCCCGCTTTAGAAGGGGACTTGCTGACCCCCGTCTTCTAAAAAACCCCGGTGTATTGGGCGCTACGTACGCGCCCCAATCACCGGTATACCAACCCTTAAAATTAATGCATTAATGTCCTCTACAATTAACGGGGTTACCATCAAAGATAAAAGTTTTGCAGTTAAAGGGGGTTTTTTTGTTTTTAGCTGCTCGTTTCTGTTCTGCTAATTTTCTCAGATTGAGTTTTAAAACCAGGCGGTTCTTCCTCTCAGCGGCGTGTCTCTCCCCCCCGAGGGGGTTCCTTTCCCCTAAGAACTGGGACATCATCTTTTTTTTGAAGCAGGGGGTCAGAAGGTTGTCGGGGAAAACACTCTGTAGCCTCCGCATGTTTTTTGTCTGCACCTTTAGGCTCCACAAGCTGCACAGCACCAATATCATTATATCTCTTAGTTTACACACTGAAAAGCCACAGCTTTAACTTTTGTTCTAGTGGATTCAAAAAAATTGTACGACAACGGCAGAGACCTTATCAAAATACAAGGCAAATGTCACTTCAAGTAAAACTCTGTTTTTCGTCAGTGAATGGTGAAAACAGTGGGGGGGGAAAAAATCGCTTTGAGAGAAAACCTGCGAACCTGTAATCACTTGGGGTGATGGTGTAGCGGGAGAGTGTTGTTTTAAAAAAAAAAAGGGGTTTGAAGTTTAGTCCCCTCAAAGCGATATATTCCCCCCCCCCCCCCCCAAATTTTTACATATGTAGAAGACCTAAAATAATATGTCAAACTCATAATGAATATATACACTACATAGCCCCCCTAATCATGTCTCATCCTGAGAGATATGCATTGTATCAATATGTTGGAAGGCTTGGTTGACTTTTGAGGATGGGGGCACTAATAAGAGCTTTCTGTTGTTGGTGTGTAATATAAAAAAAATAGATGTCTACACATATATTTTCAAATATTTACTATTTACAATTTATAAAAGAAAAAAAACAAAAAAAAAAAAATGTGGGGGCTTGAAATCCCAACCTCTGGGTTTTCCCAAACTATACCTATGTCCCGTACATACAAACTCTAAAAAACAGTGTTGAATCCTTATGAATACTACAGATTACGTCAAAGGAGGCGGGGCTGCATTCGATCTGAGGAACAAACGCCTTTTTTCAAAGTTAAATGAACCTGAGGAGGTGAATCAACCTCTTGGGAAAACCTTTAACAGGGATATCCCAATCCCCCCCCAAGCGGGAAAGTACATAGAGCCCGCGACTCTGGTTTCACTATCGATTTTAACGCTAGAGGGGGAAAACACAGAGTGTGGGGCAGCCAATCACAGCACAGGGGGGGGGGGCCCGACGTTTCCTGTCTAGGGGGATATCCCAACACGCTAATGAAATGTCAGCCAGCCAAACACAGTGAGGGGGTGTGTCTAGGGCACAGGGAAAAGACCTGGGGCCCCGACCACAACAAGAAAAAGAAGACAGATTTCAGGGAAACAACGCTAAACCAAGTGAAGAGGTAATGCAACCCAATTTTAAAAGGCTTATTTTTACTGTCCCATAATCGAGACATGATCTTTGTAACGAAAAAAACCCCCCTTTTAAAACCCCTTTGTTAAAAATAGTCCACATTTTCAAATGTCAAAAAAAAGCACTTTTTGCACAAGCTAAAGATTACTCAGCCCCTTACTTCTATAGGGGGAATTTTTAGGGATGCCTTGGGCCTGGGAAGAAGTTATTGTGCAGGGAGGTAGAGAGGGCAAGCTGGGCCTATTCCCATTGTGACTGGTGGATCCTGTGTTATCTATACACATTGGTGTCTCCTTTTAATTTAACCCTGCTTGGGCTGATAATGAGCAGACTGCTGAGAATCTCTCTCTACAGAACAGGAAGTGTCAGACTATTATTAGTCCTAGTGGCCAAGGTGTAAATTGCAGGATTTAAGAATTATTAAAAAAATATTGAAAGTGATATGAAAAATGTAAAAAAATAAGCTAAAATTCCTAAAAAATTTGTTTAACATAAAAAACAGGAGTTGAACAGTAAGTCATTTTTTGATGACACATTCCCTTTAATGCGGATTTTAGGGTTGATTGTTTTTTTTTTATAGACTCCTCAGATCTCAATCGAATTGAGCATTTGTGCACTGGGCTGAAAAAATGAAATGTAGAACCCACCACACAACTTACAGGATTTCGAGTGCCAGATATCACCAGCCATCTTCAAAGGACTTGTAGAGTCCATGCCTCTCAATTTACAGCTCCTTTGGTTCCAGGAGGAGAACCCACATAATATTGGGAAAGTGGTCTTAGGGTATTGTTCACAGGGTATTGTTCGGGTTTTACCATAAAAAAGTTTGGATTGCCAATTCAAATCAATGGGAGTCGGATCACACAAGGATTTTAACGTGGAATCTGTGTCAAGTTCCTTGTAAAAATCCATCGTGTGAACGTACCCTTAACGCTGTGACTAACCATGTATGTGCTGTTCTAGATGAGACCGGAAGTCTTGGTGATGATAGAACAGATGACAGGTCAGCAAGGTCTTGGACAATTATATAGTGATGCTATGGCATGCTATATAAGTGCTATATAAGTGTCCAAGAGGTCAACATTGGGCCGAAATATGAAACCATCACTAAGTGACCCACTCTAGCAATTGGGCTAAGGGGATGTTCACACGGAGTGTTGGATTTTTTTAAAATCAGTTTTGGATCCGAAAAATGCATCCAAAAGGGCTGCATAATCATATCCAACACGCAGGTGCGTGTTTGTGTGCATTTAGGCTGCAGCAGATACGCCCCCAATAGTTTTAAATAGGACGCCTGCTATATCTTTTGGATTAAAAATTGATTAAAATTTTATGAACGGATCCGAAAGATGCATGTAAAACAAACATCGGCAATCACTCGTCTGACGCGTGTTGTACAGTGAGAGCAATGTAAATCACACTGCACATTGTTAAAACACAAATCCAAACACGCATCTAAAAACAGATGAAAAATCAGATCCAACACGCCGTGTGAACATACCCTAGCAATAGGGCTACCACTGGCATGTGTGCTGTGACTGTAAATGGACACATCTGTGTCCTAAATCTGGGCAGCAGAACAGTACTTACGTGTAAACTGGGGTGATAGGTAAGGACTCCGTTGTCAGACAGAGTTACGTATTTCTTCTTCCATTCTTTATTTAAGGACTTTCCACTTCGTTTCAATAGCATACCCTACAAAAAAACCACAAAATAAGTATCAAGACACTGGAATATTGTACCAGAAGCAGCCAACAGGACTACTAATGCAGCTCAAGAGGGACTCCAGAACATTTTAAAAGAATAACAGAGAGAGTCCTGTGTATACCTGCCATATATGCATTGTCTGCATCTTGATTCCTTCCCCTAATGCAGTTGCTGAACCAATCAAAAATAACAGACAATACCAAAGATGTGAAAATGTGTCTGGTTAAACCCCTAATGAAGGACCAGGTGACAGAAATGACAAGAAAGCTGAATCACAATGTATAATGCCTGCACATAGATAACTCTAAAACAGAACTTTTAGGGCCTGTCCCTACGGCACCAGTTTGCGGCTGGTTTTTCAGATGGTTTGCGGTTTTGCAGACAGTCTGAAAAAGCGGCCGCAAACTAACACACCGAGCTTCTATGGAAAACCAGTGCAGCAATCCCTACTGCCTGGGTTTTCAGCCCGAAAAACATTGAACATGTTCATTCTTCCATCCGGGATATGAACATATCAATGGGAAGGGGGAGGGCTTTTCTCTGCTCATCGTGGAGAAAAGCCGTCCCGCGGCGGCCGCGGGGCGGCACTAAAACAGGACAAATACCGATCAGATGAACTGACCGCTATTTGTCCTTTGCCTTGGGGATGAGCCCTTAAGAAACTTTTAAAAAATAGAGACACTCAACAATTACCCAGCCCCTTTCTAGGCCTACCCTGACTAAAGCTAGGTTCACACTGCGACGGACGCCACCATGGGAACCAAATGGTCCCCATTGTAGTCAATCGGGTCAGTTGGGCAGCGTAGGTGTCTGGTATAAAACGGATCTGGTTCCAGCTCTGTGATGGAAGTTCCAAACACAACCTACGGCACCAGTGTGAACCAGGCCTAGGCTAAGTATGTACAGATTTTTCCCATAATGCTTTTGGTTTTGCTAAGAATGAAGGGGAGTCTCATTATATTGCACTCGCTTTGCTCCGAGTCCTACATAAGGGCAGCAAGACAGACGTCAGTGACAGACATCTTCTGTGCCCTGATACATATAGATTTTCCTAGTACACATTTGGCCGCATGTATCAAACACGAGCCTTTTAGTAAGCCATACAGATGACATCTTCTTCAGGAGCTCAGACTAGAAGCAGATTCCCTGTGACTTCTGCACTAGCATTTCCCTGCCAGGTTGGTGTTCAGTGATGAGGCTTTCACCAACATTAGGATTTGTGGTATCAGAAAGTCTATGGTCCCAAGTCTGTCAGCAGCACTCTACAAACGCTAAGACACAGTCAAAGGAAATACATGAATGATTTTAAAATGCATCGCAGCTGCTTTTTGGATACATGAAAATTTCAGGTTCTTAGACCACATTTTTGATGAAAACAGCAAAGGCCCATGTACCATATCAAGGTGACGTCAGTTCAGACGGAGACCTACAGTTACTAATCAATTTTTATTTTGGGATTGTTTGTATGGGGGAGTTGCAGCCTCCACTTTGGTCGTGCACTACACCCATCCACACACTGTCTTCAATCAGAGATTGTAGCTGGGACCTTCATTCCCTGAAAGTATGGAGGCCTGAGAGGGCACTGAGCAAGGTCAGATGTTAGTATAGGTCCCCATATGAACTGAGGTCACCTTGCCGTGATGGATGGGCTCTCACAGTTTTGATCAAAAATGTGCGCCAAGATCCTCAAATTTTCATGTAGCCAACAAGTAACAGAAACATATTTTAAAATCATTCATATATTCACTTTGACAGTCTCTTAGCCACAGGATCTGAATGACCTGAGACAACAAGTCATTGAAACAGTGAAGTCCTTAGCCAATGCCTGCACAATACTGGGCTACCGCCTACACATCTGTCGTGTCAATAGTGAAAATTATTTTAGATATTTGTAGATAGTGGATAGTGTTTCCATGTTACTAAATTTATGTTTTGTTCCTTTGGTCATGAGTACTCAAGATATAATTTTGCACCATCCTTCCTGTAGTACCCTGTATGCGTGTGTGCGTGTGCGTGCGCGTGCGTGTAACATATGTCTTTATCTTACGATTCATCTCGGACCGATAAAGTCCCCTTAATACAGAGACCACATAATAGTATTTTCTTCTTTAGGATTATGTATCATGTACCTATTAGTCACTCTGGTTGATCTTTTTATTGTGCTTAACGTTACCATGTCCATAATCATATTGCTCTTTGTCAACTCCTACCATGGATACTGGACTACATATAGCACCTCTTGTTGCCTTTCTTTTTTGTGACTCGTTGTCGCGCTTTTTACTGACATTCCTGTTAGAATTTCCTTTTTGTAATAAGTTTGCTGTTGTATTTTCGAATATTACTGCACTGTCTATTTGTGCCTTGTATTGACATATATTGTAATAAACATCGTTGAATTGCAAAAAAAAAAAAAGCCCAGTATGTAAGCTGAACCGTTGCCTCTCTGTGGACATATTGGACTTCATTCACTTTTTCGCACTAATGCTGGGAGTGCTGCTTTTTTACATTTACATATATATAATTATATATATATATATATATATATATATATATATATATATATATATATAGATATATATATATATATATATATATATATAGTTTCCTCCTTTTACACATAGCTATAAGCATTTGGTTTGTTTCTAATAATAAACACAAAATAAGCTAGAGAGCGACCATACAGATATGATCTAACATCTAACATGATAATTTGGCAGAATATATTCGATCACTGTACTGCTCCAAATGTGCAATACATAGCTGTAAAGATTTTTCCAACCCTTGATTGTCGCTGGTTTAGAAAATTGCTATGTGTAACTGCAGCTAAAACCAGCAAAGAACATGGTAAGTAATGGAAGCCGCGCCAGTTGTCAATAGCAGCCTTTTAGATTTTAGTATGACACATGTAATACAAAACCATCATTATGATAAAAGTCCAGTGACAAGTACATTGCCCATGACAGACCGAGCTCAGGTCAGCCATACAGAGCAGGGAGTCATATCTTTACCCCAGGTATGCTCCCCAGTATGAAAGCAAGCGATTGACATAGTAGGGAGATGTTCCCCCCCCCAGGCTGTCACAACAGAGCGCTCACACTCCTGCACGGGAACGCAGTTCAATAGCAATTATTTACCAGCAAAGATTTATTGATCCAGCGCTGCCTGCAGAGGGAGAGGTTGGTCGCGTTAAGACTGACCAGGGGCAGGGAGGCGCTGATGATATGAGCAAGGAACGATGGAGACAGGCTAAAAAAACCACATACGGTTTAACGTGTCAGCCCCCATTACATGATGGCGGTGGATCTATATCTCTACAAACAGGTTTGTGTCCATAAATATCAATACATGGGTCAAACAGGCTTCTCTACATGTCCCTTTCTCGGCTGCAGCCTGCAAAGTTTTTTATTTGTTGTTTTTGCAGCATGAAATCCACATCTAAAAGAGCACAATTTTTGGATGTGGATTTGAAATCTCAGGCATGGTGTTTAAGGCTAGGTCTACAGCGCATAGGACAAAAAACTGGTCAAAAAACAAAACCTAAAAACTGCTTGGAACCTCAGTTTTTTGTCCAAAGCAGCTGGGATTTGATCTGAGTTGTTTGGCTGGTTTTCAGTTTTTTGGCGCATTTTTTTTTTACTGTTTTTGGGCAGTTTTTAAATGTGTACAAAATTCATATACCTTGTTAAGACGACGGTTTACATAGACTTCAATAGTAAATTTTCTGTCCTGCTCTGTTTTTTTTTTTGCAACATGTTACAAAAAACGACCAGCAGACGTTCTGTGGAGACTCCAGAACGTTTTTACTATTTGGCCATGTTCACACGGCTCAAAACTGGACGTATTTCAGTCCGTAATAACGCAGCGGAGTGCGCAAATTACGAGCTGAAAACGCCCCAGTCATTACGGTAATCCACAGTTCTCATAGAGATCTATGGATTACGCCTCCTCTCCCCGCTCATACAATACGATCGTATTGTACGCGGGGGGAGATAAGTGACATGAGTGACGCGGGAGTACACGCTGATCAGCGCCGCAGTACATCGTGTGAATATAGTCCAAGGTGTTTTTTAGAGGCGTTGTTTTCAGCATGGTTTTTGGAAGCTGTTTTGAGGCGGTTTTCGATGTGGATTTGGAAACGGTTTGGAAACGATTTTAAGTTGCTGATGTATGTGGATTTGGACGAGGAGCCATATTAAAACTGCATTCAAATCTTAATAAATAATTTTGATGTGGTTTTGATGCTGCTTTTCTGCTCTTCATTTATGTCTGTCGGCATTTTCAGTAAAGGGGAGTTCACACAACAATTTGCGGAGCACAAAAAGGTAAACGGTGCAAAACGCGTTTGTTGTGCTGTTGAAATTACGCAGTTGCAAGTGCATAATTTTGAGGCGATTACAACGTGCAATGGCCAAAGGCAGATATTTGCCTCCTACACTTAATTATTTGACGTAGTGTATACGCCTGAAAGAAATGACATGTAAATTCTTTTCAGGCCCGCCTACTTGAACATGGTTTTGGGCATATTTTGGCACGTATTTGGGCTAGAAAAATGTGAAAAAATATGTACCAAAATGCACAGGGTAAACATACACAGGGTATGTTCACATGACGTAATTGCGGCACGCATTTCGCTGCGTATTTGTAATTAATACGCAGTGAGATGTGCTCTGCAATTACGGTAATTCCTAGCTCTCACAGAGAACTATGGACTACGCCTCGTCCCCCCGCACATACAATACGATCGTATTGTGCGCGGGGAGATAAGCGACATGTCAATCATTCGCTTTGACTAATGCATGTCAATAGGGCCAGCAGGCTGCCGCCCCCCCCCCTCTCCCCCCCTGATCAGCGCGCCTCCCAACCCACCCGGCGCCTGGGGGTGCGGACGGGACGCGCCGCAATTACGCTGTGTGAACATACCCTAAAGGAAGCAGCACTGAAACCACCTTAAAGGGGTTTTGCCAAGAAGTGAGTTCCTCACCTAACAGGCTGATACTCCCCTCTTGAGGCCTGAAAAAAGGGCGTTGTGTTTCTGTGTTTACAAAAACAAGTACCTCCTCTGTGATGTCATCGCTCCACCTCCCATGCACGCTCCTGATACTCAGTCTCTGTAGTTGAGCAAACATTGTTTTGCTAATCCACAGAGTAGAACTGTATTGTGCACAAGCTATATGGGTTTTATGTCCCCCCCCTTATTTGCTCAGGAGAGAAGATAAGCCCAGCAGCAGCCTTCTTTCATTCCTTCTTTGAACGCTGCAGGGGGAGAGGGAGGGGGGCTGAGCAGAGAGCAGGGAGTGTCTACATGTTTACTAAGATAATTACAGTACAACCAGTGGATTCTCTATACAAAAGATACAAGATCTTTCTCCCCAGTCCCTTCAAAGCTTGTTCATGTACCGCAAGCGCAGCCAGCTCGGCTCCTGTCAGCTCCTGGTCGGATCTAATGTAAACTGTCAGGAAACCAAGGGCATCTGAGTCAGTCTGTAGATCTCACAGGCTTCACTTTTTTTTATTACATATATTTAGAAAAGTGATTAAATACCCATTTTGGAGGATCCCACGTCAACATTAGACCGTGGCAAAACCCCTTTAAGAGAAAGTTCACACGTCAGAGTTCTCAAATTTTTTCGACACCTCGGATTTCTGCCAAAGATGTTTACTTTACAAGGGCAGCATTCGCCTTATTTGACACCTCAATGAGGCTAACTCACATCACTCTTCTGTAGGGTGGAAAATCCGCATTGTAGCTCCCTGTGTGAACCACAGGGTGGACTGGCCATTCAAACAAATGGTCGTCGGATTACAAAAGGATTTTCATGAGATATCCAACATGGAATGAGTTTCTCATTAAAAACTGTTGTGTGAACATACCCCAAGATGCAGTTCTTTTTTCAGTGCTGTTGTTTTTCAGCATTGAACAGATAAAAAAAAAAGTGCCACCGAAAAACAGCGCAACGTGAAGCTATTTTTCCACTGAAACCAATGTGTGCTGTTTCTGAAGCGGTTTCAGCACAGAAACTTCTTCAGAAACAAAGTCCAACACAGCTGTGTAAAATCTGTTCTAAGGTAGTGGTCACAAATCTGTAGAAAAAGGGAAAAAATGGAAAGAAAAGTCTGGAAAGTGGACAATACTATGCGAATATCCAGCAAGAAAGGCGTTCAATTTCCCAACAAACAGCAGTCCAAGCCTTGTTGATGTTGTGGACTACTAGTTGTGATGTCGTTAATCAGAGTGCCCTAATCACACCTCTCCACCTTCTGTTGGCAATATTTCGGTTTCCGTGAAGCTGGTGCTGGGGGTTGCTGAACATTAGACACTTTAATAGAGCTGTCAGTGGCTCCCACAATCCCAGCCAGGGTGCGAAGAGGGAACTTGTTATTGTCAATGCCCTATTTGCTGAACCTGGGCACCAAAAAAAAAATAAAGAAATAAACAAGAAAAGGATGTTGGCGACGGGGTCACCTCACCCCAGTGACCCCTCTGTCATTACCAACATGTCACCGCTGGGAGGACATCACACAGGAGCCGGCTTCAAAGAGCGCTGCACAGGAGCACAGCTAATGACAAGCAAATCCAACTCAAATGCCACTAATTGGCTAAACCGCTCACCTCTCCAGAGCGCAGCAGTAATTTACAATAATAAAGAGCGGGGGGGGGGGGATAACGACAGGAGAATCGCACTGCCCTGTGCCTGGCACCCCCTCCATACGCACAATGTACATTTTAATAATGATGGATACATTCCAATTTGGACTAGCGGCAGATATAGAAACACAGAGGAGGGAAGAAACGAGGAGGATACAGCAAAAAGAAGAGAGGAAAGACCGGCAGAGGTGGACGACGGATTCTTTATCATTCCACTGGCTCATATATTTCAGCTATCCCAGAGTCCTGTGTAAAAATGAAGCGGTCAAAATGTAGCCGACATGCCAACAATGTTCAAACTGTCAACTAGACTAAAACAAACTGCAGATAAGGCCAGAAAATGCTCCAGCTTTATGGATAAAAAGTACAGGCCTTAAAGGGAACCTGTCACATAGATTATGCCCCCCTGTCTGAGGGCAGCACAAGCAGAGGTGTAACTTAAAGCTCCGGGGCAAAATCCATAAAAGGGCCCCTACCTACCACGTTCCATTTATAATATTGGTATCTCCTCATGCCCTTCGGGCCCCCTAAGGCTCCAGGGCCCGGTAGCGACCGCCAGCTCTGCACCCCCTATAGCTACGCCCCTGAGCACAAGCTAGTGTCAGACCTGCTGTTTCCAGCGCTGTGTCCCTTATTCTGTAAGATGCTGGAATTTTCGTGTATTTAATGTTCAAATCTACAGTTTTCAGCCTGAAGAGTCATTCGAAGAGTCATTTTTTTTCAAACCCCGCCCGTCTTAGGCTAGCTCCGCCCACCTCAACTGATAAACCTATTACTTTGAATAGGTAGAAACATGTGAATAACTGTCAGTGGGCGGGGCTAGCATTGGTGGGTGGGGCTAACACCTACTCATGAATAAGATTTGAGGGGTAAATGTTCTAACCCTGCTGCATCTTACAGAATAAGGGACACAGCGCTGGAAACAGCAGGTCTGAAACTAGCTTGTGCTGCCCTCAGCAAGTGGGGCATAACCTATGTGACAGGTTCCCTTTAAAGGGGTTGTCTCACTACAAGGATTGCATTTTATGTTAAAGATCTTGCAAAAACAAGTCACTTTGCAATATGTGTCCATTTACAGTGTCCTACCTATTCCTAGATATCCCCTCTTGTATGGGCTGCGTCAGCTCCTCAGGTCGCTATAGCAAAAGACCTGTTTGATCTCTCCTGATAGGCTGCCAGCACTGGTTGCTATAGCTACAGACTTGGCTTCTACTGCAGTCTAGTAGAAACCAGTAAACACGCCCCTGAATTCAAAATGAAACCAAGAAAACAGGTAAGATGAATCAATTTAGTGAGACAACCCCTTTAATGGTAAGCCATTACTAAAGGGAGCGCCAATGCACCAGAAGCCTTCGCTTCCAATCCCAAGCTTTGTGCTAAATCTTTAGATAGGCAGCTACATGGGATACAGCTATATTCCTAATACTGCTTCAACGATAGACAATAATGGCATTAACCTGGGTCCCAAAACTGACAGTACAGACTGGGGAGCATTCTGTTTTATGGGAGTTTTAAGCAAAGCCGAACGCACCGCTGAGCTGTAGTCGGAAGTCCCATGCAACCGAATGTCGGGTGACTGCGCAAGCGCGGCCAGCTCTCCAGTCGGTGCTGTAAGTTGCCGCCATCTTTTTCACTCGTGGCACAACCCCCTTAAGCAATTCTTTCTACACTGCATGGCACTGATGGTGCCATCAATAAAATGATTAGTATCAGACATCCATTTAACCTAAAACTGGTCTTCAAAAGACACGTAATAGTAACACTTCAAATGTGGCTAGTAGGGATGCCCAAAATCACATTTCAGGATGGGAATTAAAGAGGTTGTCCAGAATTAGAAAAATGAGTCTGCTTTTTGGTTTAAGTAAATTGAGGGTGAACTTTATAGTCCATAAACAAGAGAAGCACTGTATAAGTGTGAAAGGAACATCTGGGAGCCTATTGCCGTGGCGTCCACTCCGGGCACCCCCGGTGGAGTGCGCTCCGGGCACCCGCAGGTCGGGTCCGTTCCGGGCACCCGCCGGTCGGGTCCATTTTTGGCGCCCCATTCTTGCGCCCACCGATGGAGTCCATTCTTGCCGCTCACCGGTGAAATTGACTCTTGGCACCCACTGGTGAAATTCCAGCTACTGTACATGACTTCAAATGCTGCATGTGACTCTTGCTCTCTTCTTCTCAGACCCACGCTTACCATGGCCAGGGGCCCAACATTGGGGGTTTCCCCTGTTCCCTTTTGGGCCCGTACAAAATCGTGCGCAACCGTTTTTCTAATCTAGGACCACCCCTTTAAATCTTATAGATGCAGCAAAGCAACACCTGTAATCTTCATATTTGAATATCAGAATTAGTAAGGGAGTTTTAGCATTAGGGAGAAAGTTGGTGAAACAAATTGAAAATATTCTGCAAAGAAAAGTAGATTTTTCTCCACGTGTAGAAGTGCAGAAATAATCAGGGCAGGATGAAAAAAAGTGTCTGGTCTTGAGAGAAGAAAATGATGTTAGGAACTCAGGAAATTGGAAAAAGAGGGTAAACTTAGTAGTATAAGGCCCCGGACGTCTGCATTATTCCACCACATAATAGTCTCTGTACGTTTTCATTATCTCTGATAATTATTACATGCTTGTTGCTGTGCAGGAAATCTTCTGCGTATCCTCAGCTTTAGTTGAAATGGGTTCTTATTATTGCGTACAGCACCGGCGCTCAGCATCCACATCACTGTATGAAATGAATCCTAATCCATAAAGGTAAGAGAGTCCACGTCATACAGCGCACCTTTATCAGAAATAGGCTAGAACATAAAATCCATTATAGCCCCAGCAGAAGGTGAAACCAGAACCTTGGGAAGGTCATTACCACCCACCCGTGTCCACAATCATTCCAACCTGGGGTCCATTACCAGGATGCTCCATCACCTGCCCCTCCTGCTGTCCCCTCCTTATCTCTCCCAAGGCCAACAATTAATAGAACCATTTTCTCCCAGCTGGAGACCCACAGGCCTGATGCAGACCCTGCATAACAACCGTCCTGAATGCTATACTCCTGCTATGATTAGCGCCTTTTATCTAATGCTAAAGTAAAACCATCACTAAAAAAAATAATACTAAAAAAATATATAGGTCCAGGTCCTATAAGTGCTTGTGCCCATGAGCAACTCCGCTGCCCAACTTGTCAATATAGGTAGAAAAGCTGATCGGCACCAGTATATACTTTGCAAGGATATGAGAAAATAATATACATATATGTATGTGTACTCATTAGGACACCCCACTCTCCTCAACTGCTGTAGGTGGTGCTCAGTCGAAGCAAGACAGTATCCAAAATGGCAATGTCAAAAAGTAGACAGCACTCACCAATATTCTGTACAGCGTTTCATTACCACCAATAGTAGCTTCAAACCGGAAGGGGACAAGAAGGTTACAGATCTGTAACCTTCTTGTCCCCGTCCGGTTTTAAGCTACTATTAGTAATAAAGAAACACAGTTCAGAAGATTGGTGAGTGCCGTCTACTTTTTCACATTGCCCCTGCACAACTTGGCTGACACCGCTGAACAGGCAGCAGAAGACCTCTTGAAAAACTTGCTGGCACCACTTAAAGGGAATGTGTCATCAAAAAATGACTTCTTGTTTAACTCACATTTTTATGTTAAACACATTTTTTTAGGAATTTTGGGTTATGTTTTTTTTTTAATTTTCCATATCTCTTTCAGTATTTTTTTAATAATTTTTTAAGTCCTGCAGTTTTCACCTTTGGCCCCCTAAGCCTAATAATAGTCTGACACTTCCTGTTCTGTTTAGAGAGCTTTTCAGCAGTGTGCTCATTATCAGTAACAGCAGGGTCAAACTGAAAGGAGACACCATTGTGTACAGATAACCCAGAATCCACCAGTCACAAGAGGAGATGTCACAAACTCCCCCTCTCCCCTCCTTTCACAGTGAAAACTCTCCTATACAAGTCTATGGGACAGAATCTGTCTTAAGAATCCTATGTGCATGAAGCTGCTGTAAAGTATCTCTCTGACTGCTGTTAAAGCAGTGCAAGCAAGAATGTCTTCCCCACAGTCATATATAGACGGCCGAATTGAGAAATCTACAATCACGAAATAAAACGACTGAGAGGAAAAGAATATGGATCAGGGGCTTGATTTAATAAGTACGAAAAAAAAATTGGGAACAGAGTCCCTATAAGTACCCGCAAAAGGAAGACCCAATAGATAACACAAACGGGTTTGGTCGTTTTCATTTATGACCCAACTCGTTGAATTGTCAGATGGAAGAGAAGAAAAATGCAAAGGAGAGCACTTTTTTGTATGGTAAACCTAAAAAAAAAAATCTGTTTTATGAGCCTTAGTACACTCCATAATATAAAAAAACTCTTGAGGACCTCTAGATCAGTCATCCTCAAACTGCGGCCCTCCAGCTGTTGGGAAACTACAACTCCCATCATGCATTTATATAATCTATAGCAGTGGGAATGATGGGAGTTGTAGTCTGCCACAGTTTGAGGATGCCTGCTCTAGATCATACATCAACTACTTCTTAGGTATTCTAATATATATTTGCAATCAAGTCCACTAAAAGGGGAAAAACAAAATCAAAAAATTCAATTCCCTCTATTATTCTGCCTATATATCTCTGTATAATGTATTAGTCCCTGATAATATCTATGAATATAGGGGTGAAGGATTTGTGGACCCCAGGTGACGGGAGAAGTTGGGAGGATTCCAGCTCGGTCAAGTGCTTTGTCCAAGGTCCTGAATGCCGCCTCGTCTCCCCGTTGAGCCTCCGTGCAGGATAGCAGCCCCGCTCCTGCTTCCCTCATCATTAATTCTCTGTCTCCTCGTTCCCAGCTATCTGCCTCTTGTCATGAAGATGAAAGTGACATTATGCTTCTAACATTAAAATCATTTGATACACAATGTTTTACGAGAAGGACATTTAATGGCTCATTTAGCACAACAGTTATTAGATTTTAGTCAACAATTAAAGGGTGGCAGGATAAAAAAGCAGGGTCTGCTCTTTTTTCGCTCTTCAAAATATACATCTTCACAGCTCCTTACACATGACAGCTCCGGCGCCTAAAAAAATGAACTTTTTACTGGAGCCAGATGATACCAACGCGCTCGGAGGCTGCGGCAGCAAACTAAACAGGAACCCGGGTCGTGCTTGTTAACCCACAAAAAGCCAGGGGAGTGAATTCACTATAACAATAGGTAACCGACTCCGAAGCAGCATCAATCAATTGGAAGAATGGGCTGAGAGTGACATAAAGAATGAATTTAGAGGTAAATAACGGACTGTGTCATACTGGTCGGTGCCTTTGTGACCCACTGGGGTCTCTCAGCGAAAGCATCCTCGCCCCAGAGGTGGCTGCATCGTCGGCATCCCTCAACCCCCCTCTCCCTCTGACACAATGAGTTTGATACTGTCATTCATCTCCCTTTGCATCTCCGCGGAGCGCACATTATCTCACATTGTTATTAGCAAATACAAATGGAAAACAAGGACAGGCGCATTTATAACTAACTGGAGGGGCTCTGCGCGCCCTCTTGAAGTGCCATACAGACGGTTTGGAGAGCGGCCTGTGATTTTTCACGTCTTTTCTAATCTAACCTGGATTTCATATTCAACATCTAATGCCATGCGGAGTGCCAAACCCAATTTGTTTCATACTCTCTGGCCTTGCACATTCTGTGCACTTATTTCTGCACCAATAACTGTTGGGCAGCAATTAACACGAGCAAATAAACACAAAACTCCCACGTTCCTCTAACGAGCATTTTTAACTTCAGTGATTCTCCTTGATAGCGTATGCTACAATTTATTTACAGACAGCGCTGTAATATCAGGGGATCGTTGCTAGTGCGAACGCTCGCGTCTCCATTCACTACACTAATTAAAATCTGTGGATAAAAGAAATAAAGGGGGCTTTCCGGGCTTCTGTGCCCGGGAAAATATAAAATTAAACCTAAAAAAAAAAAAAAACAAATAAAAAAGGGGTTTTTATGTGTTTTTTGCGTTTCATTATTTTTGTGTGTGTGTTTGTGTTGTACATTTTTTATGTATGAAAAAAATTGGGAAAAAAAGCTGGGTATTATACAAAATATAATTATATGATATTAAAAAGGTGTGTGTGGGTAAGCGGACATATTACGGTAATTTATAAATTATTAAAGAAAATAGCTGGGTGTGTATATAATTTTATATATATATATTTTATTTAAAGTGTGTTTTGGGGTGTGGTGTTTGTGTGTGTGGTGGGTGTGTCTTTTAAGCCCGGGAAAAATAAAACATTTATAAAGGAAAAAAAAAGGGTGGGTAAAATATCTACATACACACATATATATGTATGATGTGTATTTTATGAGCACAAATATGTATGGTTTTGTATATAAAAAAAATAAATATTATTATAAAATTATATATTGTACACATAACCCCACGAATTTGGGGTATTATTGTTTAAACCCCCATATATGAAGGGAAAAAAAAAGTTAAAAAAATAGCTGCATTTTATATATTTAAAAAAATATTTTTTTAAAATATAATAATAATATTATATAATGCATACCCAAAAAATTTTTATACACGTTGGGGTGTATGGGTTTTACACATTGTTTTTAAAAAATAAACTAAATAGTGGGGGTGGAAAAAATATATATGTTTGGGTTTTTGGTGTGGGGTGTTGTGGGGTGGGTGTGTTTTGTGGTGTGTGGTGTGTGTGTGTGTGTGGGTGTGTGTGTGTGTAAACCCTTTAAAATTTTAAAAATAAAAAAAAAAATATATATTTATATTTTAAATATATACACACACCACCACACACACACACACACCAATATTATATATTTAATTAGATGGGGTTTGCGCCCGTTTTTAGTTTGTGTTTTTTTTAAAATATATTTTTTTTATTTTAATAAACAAAATACACAAAAAACTAAAAAAAAACCTAAAAATAGGGTATTTAGAATATTAGTCTAAGTATTTTACAGATATATGTGTGCCTGTGTGTAGTTGACTTGAAATGAGAAAGAAGAATAAAGTGCATCACCATTTCTGCCGACCCTACCGTCCGCAGGGCAGAGACCCACATACGCTCCCCCCGTATATACTGTCAGCGACAGGAGCTACCCAGAGAGCAGCTAATGGGATTAAACGCCGGCTTTAATTTTAATGAACAAAGTTGCCCGTAGCAACATAAGCGGCAGCGGAGGCTCCGTTATCATTAATAAAGCCCAGACAACATTAGAGGCCCGACAAGAGCACAAAAATAAAAACGAGAAGAAGCCCCCGCCCCCCCCCCTCCCGTGGGCTAAATTGGCTGCCCAATTTTTCTTAAGTGTCCGCACTATTTAGAAGGCAATTTATTAATTTTTGTCATCCATTGTCACTTTGACAGGCCATCACTTCCCCATCCCGAACTTTACAGAAAACTAATTGAAGGACTGGCAGTATTTATGAGGGATATTATTTATCAATTACGTCTGATAATGATACTCTGCCCTGCTACCTTCTGCCCCCCCGCCCCCTTTCCCCTCCCCGCGGCCCCGGAAGTCACACCAACAAGACAGAAAATATTGACCTCTGAGGGCAGCACTCACTGGGTGAAGACCAATCTTTGTGTCACTGAATAAAGGGACACTCTCTACCTAGTTAAAAATCCTTAAGAGACTTGCATAATCTTGCAGGACGGCTGTGCACTGCATTGGTCCAGTATGTTCTTCTATTCCAAGACCTTGTTTATTTCCTAACTTAACAGGATCGCGATCACCGTCGGCATCGAACGGTTCCCAATCCCCTAGACCAAAAAAATGTCATCAGTATGAATAACTATTTTACAACTACCTTTGTTGGTTGCCCATAAATAACCTATTGCCCCATAAATGAGCAGATTAATATAAATAATAACAGGACCAGTAGGATCCACCAAAGTTTAGATTCTGCCCCTTAAAGTGGTTGTCTCACTAATTGATTTCTTTCCTCAGTCCCTTTTTTTTGGTTTCATTTTGAATTCAGGGGCGTGTTTCTGGGTTTTTACTGGCTGCAGTAGAGCCCGGTCTGTAGCTATACAACCGTTGGCAGCCTATCAAGAGAGATCAAAAAAGGTCTGTAGCTATAGCAACCCGTGCTGCCGCCATCAAGATAGACAAACAGGGCTTAGTATACCCGTTTCCCCCCAAAAAAAGAATAGGCTTTTTTTTTTTTTATTCAATTCAAGGTTTGGCTGTTTGCCGTGTTTGGTGATGAAACATACAGTATATTAATACGGTTTTTGGTTTTTTTCAACAAAAAATGTGAAATTTTTGTTATAGAAAAAAAAACATCCCCTAAAAAGAAGTCTTAGGGCATTCCCCACTCAAGGTTTTCCCCGGCCGGTTTTTTTTAGACCGCCTGAAAAACCGGGTGAAAATGACACAATTGTCTCTATGCAAAACCCTGAGCAGTCCCCACTGCAGGGGTTTTTCCCTTGGGCGTTTTGCCCCCGGCGGTAAAACATTTATCAAGACATTTTTCCGCCGGTTTTTGGACGGAATTGTGCTTTCAATGTGAAGGTGGAGGGTCTTCTCCCGCTCATCGCGAAAAAACCGTCCCCCCCCGGGGCCGTGGGGACAAGCACAAAACAGAAAAAAAAAACCCCCGGGGTATTTTTCTATCGTGGGGATGCCCCTTAGCTTTTTTTAGGAGAAAAAATTTAAATATAAGACACTGTCTTATTTTGGGGGGAAACGGGTAAAACCCTGGGAGATGCAGCCCATACAAGGGGGGATACCTCAGAATAGGTGGACCTTTTAAGGACAATATTCAAAGTGACTTGTTTTTTCAAAACCTTTAATAAAAAAACAATCCTTGTAGTGAGACAACCCCTTTAAGGATTCATTTGTCCCATTACATATAGATAGAGACCGAACGATTTTTTTCTTAGATGATTGGAATGATTTTCAGGTTGAACATTCTTGGTCTACTTTGGTAAATCAATCATACCATTAACTTCTAGCAGCCAAGAACAATTTTAAGCTTCATCTCCATTTCGTTCCTACAATGGAAACCTTATTGTTGAAGCTTGGTTTTGCAAATGAACCCAGCTGAATAACCAACGAGTCTATTGCCACTTCAAGATCTATGGATCGCGTCCTATCTCCCCATCAACAACCCTCTTGTAGACACTACTGTACAAATCATTTTCTATTATACGCCAGAAAGGAAGACAGGCTTCAACTTTACCCGGGGACAGGTTTGGGACGGGTCCCAATCCCCAAAAGGGAGAGGACCTCTCGCCTGTCCAGGGAAAGAAAAAAGGGGATTGTGCACAGACAGAGATGGGTGACAAGGTGCTGTCAGGAGCGGATGAGAGAAAGATACAAGAAAATAAAAGGAAGGCAAAAAGGGGGGCACCATAGATAATGGAGAAAACAAATTGTAGCGAGAAGATTACGGTCTGGAGCAAAGTGCAAAAGAATGTGTGGATGGAGGGAAGGGAGGGCGCAGAGTGTTCAGAGATAAACTTCCCCCTAATCACAGAGGGATCAATCAAAGCACAGGATTCTCTGCTCAGTCTGTGAGTGATAAGACCCCGAGCAGACACGCTCTGAATGACGCTCATTTGCAGCTGTATTGTTGGTGGGAATGAAGCAAAAGATGAAACCATGGGTGGCCTTTGTGCTGAGGGTAGACTGATTCCAGGAGGTGTAGGGCTGATGGACTCTAAGCTTCTCTGGCCATTGTTGGGAGATGTCAAGGAACCATCATGAGTGACACAGGGGGGGGGACAGTGTTGGGAAGCTATCGCTGCAATGGATCGGAGCATCACCCAGCAGTTCACTCCTCCGGCTCATCCATCATCTCCCTGGGGACACAGGGAGGACCACTGGCCAGACATGGCCGGAGATAAGTGCATGCAGCAGCCAGGACAAGGACAGAGAAGGGCAGGCCCGGGGGACACAGAGAGACAGAGACTGCGATAAAAAAATGTCTTCTCTACCAGCGTGTTATCTGATGAGGGTTCTGGGTAATTAATTATAAACTCAATTACCTAACGCTTACTTCAGCACTCTCTATTCATTAAGAGATAAAGCTTGACTTGCTGATAAGTTTCGGTTTCCCTACAGCAGAGGGCTCAGAATCCGTCTAGTACCAGGAACATACCACAATAGAGAATGAATCCAGCTCACCCCCTCGTCACCAGGTGGAAGCCACGAACCTGTGGTGAACCAACCACATGGAAATGCAGGCAAAATAAGGAGAAAAAGGTTCAGCTTCCAAAACGTACAAAATGGATTTAGAAAAGTTAAAAGCCAAACATGGTGCAGAGGACAAAAAACATGGAAAAACGCGTTTCAGGCTGTACAACAGCCCTTAAAGGGGTTTTGCCACGAAGTACAATTGACGTGGGAAGCTTGCAAATGAAATAAACATTTTCACATTCATTATTATTAAAAATTCTGCACCGTTTTTGTTTTAACTGCTCATTTAGGCTATGTTCACACGGCTTATTTGCGGGGCGTAATTACGCTCCGCAATTACGGCAGGTGGACGGGGGCGGGGCGGGAGCAGGGGGCCGACACCTCGGCGGCCCATAGACTATCATTACTAGCGGCGCGTATACGCCGCTAGTAAATAACATGTGACTTATCAACCCCCGCGGCGGATTTGCCGAGCGGGGAGAGGAGACAATCCATAGTTCTCTATGAGAACTGTGGAGTACCGTAATGACTGGGACGTCTTCCAGCCCGTAATTCAGGGGGGCATGGCCAATTTCGGGCGAAATACGCCCATTTTAAA